>CAUYUJ010000878.1:47761-87761 GCA_963575745.1 Prorocentrum cordatum
GGCCGGCTGCGGACGCAACGAGATCTGGCTGGTGCCCGCTCGCGTCCTTCGCAAGCAATGCAGTGCGACACCAGGGAGAGGTATGCTTCCTGATGGTGGCATGCAGGAGGCTCCCAGTTTCGCAAGGGATATTATGGTGCAAGCCCATGTAATGGCACACCTGCGCTGAGAAGCATTGAGTAGCACAGCGTAGCATATGTAGCGTTGCATACAGTGACAACACGTAGCAGCAGTGAGCATGTCATGTCATTGAATAACACAGTGCATCATGCAGCGCATTGCCAGACATGAGGCAGCATACCAAGCCATTCCCTCGGTATCGCGTATTGCACACATCTGTACAGGAACACGTCACAGCGTAGCACCTCACATCAGAGCAAGCCACGGCGGCGGGAATCTCCAGAAGTGCTCCAACCAAAGGCCGAAACGGAGACGTCGCCGCCGCCGCCGACGACGGCTGGGACGTCGATCAGGTCGGAGGGGGAGGAGGAGGAGGAGGAGGAGGAGGAGGCGGAGGAGGAGGAGGAGGAGGAGGAGGCGGAGGAGGTCGCTCAGGTCACCATCGGATTCGGGGTCCTGGTGTTCCTGGGCGGCTTGCAGGGCTACGTGACCGCGGGCAGCAAGATGTCCCTGGCGCGCCCTCGCGGGGCCGGGCGGCTCCGCCAGGAGGGGGGAGCCTTCCCCCTCCGGCTCCCCCTCCTCCTCCTCCTCCTCCTTCTCCCTCCTCCTCCATCCCTTTTCTTCTTCCTCCTCCTCCTCCTTCTCCTCCTTCTCCCTCCTCCTCCTCCTTCTCCTCGTCCTCCTCCATCCTGCTCCCTCTTCCCCCTCTTCCTCCTCGTCCTCCTCCAGCCTCCTCCTCCATCCCTTCTCCTCATATGTAACTCCTCCCTGTCGCACCCCCCAGACTTGTCGGCCGGGCGGGCCGGGCGTATCGCCTGATGCTTCAACACTGCTGGTGGCCTTGAAGCTTGAAGCTTGGAGCAGCTTCAAGGATGGAGGGCGGGCCGGTTTCAAAATGTGGCTCTCGCTCCAGCGCCGCGCACATTCGCGTCAAACTGTTCGAAGAGTTTCGTGGGTGGAGGGCGGCTCGATATCGAAATGTGGCTCTCGCTTCAGTGCAGCGCACATTCGGTTTTAAGGTGAGCAACAGTCTTACGGACGGCAGACGGGACGTTTCTAACATGTTGCTCTTGCCGTCGCGCTGTGTACATTCGTTGTAGACGTTTGCAACAACAGTTTGACGGATGGAGGGCGTCCTTTCCAAGATGTGGCTCTTGCTTTTGCGCCGCGCGCATTTCGTATTCAACGTTTGCAGCAGTGCCAAGGACTTCTCTGGTTAAAGTCCCGGGAATGGTGTTCTGGCGCAATGTAAGATGGCCAGGGCGCAGCAATCACGTTGATTCGTGGTGTTTATTTCCCAGGAGTGGTGCTTTGGCGCTATGTGGAATTGTCAGGACGCACAAGTAATTTTGGCTTGCGGCGTTCAAGTCCCAATAAGTGTTTTTGTTCCACGACTGAGGATTTTCACAAGGTTGTCCTGCACTGACTCTAGATTCTTGTATGGACTGATGAAAGGGAACTTGAGAAGGGAAGGTTCACTGCAGCATCGTTAATGCGTCTTGGGTTTACACTTGTCCTCCTCCTCCTCCTCCTCCTCCTCCTCCTCCTCCTCCTCCCCCTCTCCTGCTGCTGCTCCTGCTCCTCCTCCACCACCACCTCCTCCTTCTCCTCTCCTGCTGCTGCTGCTTTCTCTCCGCTCCTCCTCCTCTCTCCTCCTGTCTCCTCCTCCTCCTCCTCCTCCTCGTCCTCCTCCTCCTCCTCCTCCTCCGGCAGCACAGGCCGCCAAGGGCCGCGCTCCCGTCGGTACCGCTCGCCTCGCCTCGCCTCGCCTCGCCTCGCCTCGCCCGTGGCCGGCTTCGCCTGAGGGGTCCGCGCACCTCGCTCACCTTGTGTCCCCCCCCCCTTCATTCCAGTATCGACGTACTTCACCTGGTGATGCTTGTGCGCCCATGCGTATATGTTTCATATTTCTGTATGTGTGTTCCCAACCCTCCCGTGCTGGTGGGCTCTCGTTTTGAACAGAGCAGTGTGGTCTCCGCCCTCCTTCTCCCGCCTCCTCGCTCCTGCCGTCTGTGCCCTCCTGCCGCCCGGTTCCAGATTCCTGCCTTGCCGTCTTGTCTATTGGGTGGCCTTGCCTAGGGGTTGCGATCACTGGGGGGGGGGCTGCGATCTGTGCAACTGTCGCCACTTTCTTGGACTCCTGGGAGGCCCAGCGGAGGTACGTCATGCGCAGATCACCACTCGCGGTGCCCTGGGTGGCTGCGGTCTGCGAAACCGTCGGCACTTTCGTGGGCTCCTGGGAGGCCCAGCGGAGGTACGTCATACGCGGACCACCTCGGGAACTCGCCGCCCCCTGGGGGGCTTGCGATCTGCGCAACCGTCGGCACTTTCGTGGGCTCCTGGGAGGCCAAGCGGAGGTACGTCATACGCGGACCACCTCGGGACCTCGCCGCCCCCTGGGGGGCTTGCGATCTGCGCAACCGTCGGCACTTTCGTTGGGTTCCTGGGAGGCCCAGCAGAATACGTCTACGCGGACCGCCTCGGGACCTCGCCGCCCCCTGGGGGGCTTGCGACCTGCGCAACCGTCGGCACTTTCGTGGGCTCCTGGGAGGCCCAGCGGAGGTACGTCATACACGGACCACCTCGAGACCTCGCCGCCCCCTGGGGGGCTTGCGATCAGCGCAACTGTCGCTACTTTCGCGGGCTCCTGGGAGGCCCAGCGGAGGTACGTCATACGCGGACCACCTCGGGACCTCGCCGCCCCCTGGGGAGCTTGCGATCAGCGCAACTATCGCTACTTTCGCGGGCTCCTGGGAGGCCCAGCGGAGGTACGTCATACGCGGACCACCTCGGGACCTCGCCGCCCCCTGGGTGGCTTGCGATCTGCGGCACTTTCGTGGGCTCCTGGGAGGCCCAGCGGAGGTACGTCATACGCGGACCACCTCGAGACCTCGCCGCCCCCTGGCGGGCTGCGATCAGCGCAACTGTCGGCACTTTCGTGGGCCTCTGGGAAGCCCAGCAGAGGTACGTCATACGCGGACCACCTCGCGACATCGCCGCTCCCTGGGGGGCTTGCGATCAGCGCAACTGTCGCCACGTTCGTGGGCTGCTGGGGGGCCCAGCGGAGGTACGTCATACGCGGACCACCTCGGGACCTCGCCGCCCCCTGGGGGGCTTGCGATCTGCGCAACTGTCGCTACTTTCGTGGGCCTCTGGGAAGCCCAGCAGAGGTACGTCATACGCGGACCACCTCGCGACATCGCCGCTCCCTGGGGGGCTTGCGATCAGCGCAACTGTCGCCACGTTCGTGGGCTGCTGGGGGGCCCAGCGGAGGTACGTCATACGCGGACCACCTCGGGACCTCGCCGCCCCCTGGGGGGCTTGCGATCTGCGCAACTGTCGCTACTTTCGTGGGCCTCTGGGAAGCCCAGCAGAGGTACGTCATACGCGGACCACCTCGCGACATCGCCGCTCCCTGGGGGGCTTGCGATCAGCGCAACTGTCGCCACGTTCGTGGGCTGCTGGGGGGCCCAGCGGAGGTACGTCATACGCGGACCACCTCGGGACCTCGTCTCCCCCTGGGTGGCTTGCGATCTGCGCAACCGTCGCCACAAAATGTGATGTCGGACGCGCTGCTTCAAGATGTATTCTGTTCAAAATGGGGCTCTCGCTCTAGACATCCTCGAAACTAGCGACATGGGGCTCTCGCTTTGGTCATCGCTCTGTTCAAAATGGGGCTCTCGCTCTGGAGACGTCGAGGGAGCTTGCGAAACTAGACGGCCCAAGAGAGACTGAAGAGAGCTCCAAGACTGTTTAGACTATTCTCGCGACCGCGACCTTTTGATTTCATATTTGGGTGCTTCTCTTTGGGTTCGCTGTCGCGCCCTTCTGTCTCCACTTCTGGATGAGTCTCCACCCCCGTTATGCACCTCATGCATTTGCCCCGCTCATCGCAGCGCGTTGCTCAGTTAAACGGGTGTTCTGTTTTAGCCCTCGCCGCCGCTCCCTTCTGGTTCACTTTTTGGGCGCGTTTCCTTCAACGCCCCTGTGCTTCCATTTTGTATATTTGCCGTTCCTCGTCTTGCTGCGTTCTTCTGAGATCACTGCTGGGTGATCTTCTTGCGCACTGCGGGTCCTTCAGAATGCGAGTCAGCATTGGGCGGTCCTGAGTACACTCGCCACATGTATAGACAAAAGGGTTGGGTACATTGC
This sequence comes from Prorocentrum cordatum, assembly GCA_963575745.1. Classification (NCBI taxonomy): domain Eukaryota; class Dinophyceae; order Prorocentrales; family Prorocentraceae; genus Prorocentrum; species Prorocentrum cordatum. The sequence goes on from CAUYUJ010000878.1 coordinate 52,034, forward strand.
AGTTTGATTTCCTCTCTCTCTCTCTCTCTCTCTCCATCTCTATATACATATACATATATGTGTATACTCACTCCTTCCCTTTTTCTATCTATATATATATATGTGTGTATAGATGCCTGTCTGTCGGTCGGTATGCCTGTGTGTATGTATGTATGCATTGATGCATGTATATATGTCTGTATGTATGTAGATATCGCTGTTTGCATGTATGTGTGTATGCATGTATGTGTGTGTGCCAGCCTGTCTGTCTGCCTGTCTGCCTGCCTGTACGTATGTACGTGTGTGCATGCATGTATGTATGTATGCATGCATGCGTGCATGCATGCATTCATGCATGTGTGTATGCGTGTATGCATGCATGTATGCATGCATGGATGCATGCATGTATGTATGCATGTATGTATGCATGTATGCATGCATGTATGTATGTATGTACGTACTTATGTATGCATGTAGACGTATATGTATGCATGTAGGTTTGTATGCATATGTATGTATGCATGCATGTATGCAGGTATGTATATATGTAGGTACGCTGGTCGGTCGGCAGGCATGGATGTATGTATGTGTGTATGCCCGTCTGTCTGTCTGTCCGTCTGTTTGTCGGTCGGTCTGCCTGTCTGCATGTGTGTATGTATGTATATATGTATGTATGTATGTATGTATGTTTGTATGTATTGTATGTATGTTATGTATGTCATGTTTGTATGTATGTATGTATGCATGCATGTATGTATGTATGCATGCATGTATGTATGTATGTATGTATGTATGTACTACATGTATATGTGTATGTGTGGTTGTGCTAGTTTGTTTGTATTTATGTGTATGTATGTACGTATACATGTATGCATGCATGCATGTATGTATATATGTGTATGTATGTATGTATGGATGGATGGATGGATGGATGGATGGATGGATGGATGCATGGATGGATGTATGGATGGATGGATGCATGTATGGATATATGTATGTATGTATGTATGTATGTATGTATGTATGTATGTATGTATGTATGTATGTATGTACGTCTGTACGTACGTATGTACGTATGTACGTATGTACGTATGCACGTATGTAGGTATGTACGTATGTACGTATGTACGCATGTCTAAATGTTGTGCCCCTTCTTGCACTTGGCTGGGGGCAGCGCTCACGGTGACCTTTCTGTCCCCTCCGTAGAAGAAGAAACAAACGGTATAAACAGAAACTTTTGGCGCTCCGCGCCGAGTTCTTGGGTCCGCGCTGGTTCTCCGGTCGGCGCCTCTGGCGCCGCCCTTGGTGCGTTCCGCGCGTCAGGGAGAGGGGTCCAGCGCAGATCCAAGAAATCTGCGCGGAGCGCCAACAGTTTATGCTTATGCTGTTTTTTCTTCTCCTTTCAGTCCCCTCCGATGCCCTCTGGCCGGCCCAGGTTAGCGCCGACCCCCGTCAGCGCGTGCCGCAGGGGTACCCCTGGGCGGGCCTCCCGTTCCGGACTTTTCTCTCACCGCTCCTGTGCCGATGGCGGCTCGGAACTGAGGAGGCAGCTCCGCCATCGACGCGATCACGGCGTCAGAGGTTTTGGTGCTGATTTGTATTGCGTGTTGCTCCGCAGAGGTCCCCACAGGATAGGCTTCAGGAGGGTTCTGGAGCCACCAGGGAGTGAGCGAAACTCCACCCCCAACGTAGGGAGGGAGCAACAAACACCTCCCCCCCCCCCCCCCCCAACTTGGGTCCCCGAGCCTCGATCCTCGAGCCTGGAACCTCGAGCTCTTTGTGGCTCAAGGGCGGCTGGTGTCGTGCTCATGGCCACCCCCCATGGACGGGGACGACTCGTGCAGCCAGGTTCTCGCTGCGCCGGGGCTGTGCCCTGCAGAAGAGGTCGACGTCCCATGGGCAGCATCGGCGGTCGGACTGGCCACCCTCGGAGGGAGGGAGGGAGGAGAAGGAGGAGGAGGAGCAGGAGGAGGGTGAGGAGGAGAAGGGGAAGGGGGAGGGGGAGGAGGAGGAGGAGGAGGAGGAGGAGGAGGAGGAGGCGGAGGAGGAGTCTGGAGGCTTAAAAGCTGTCCCACAGTAGGAGGGGATGTAGAGGGAGCAGCCGCCCCCCGTTCCCCTGCTCCCCCTCCTTCTCCGTCCCTCCTCCTCATCAGCCTCACCCCCCTCCTCAAATATTGACCCTCATCATCCTCACCCCCCTCCTCAAAGATTGACCTCCCGTCCTCCTCCTCATCATCCTCAACCCCCTGCTCCCTCCTCGTCCCCCCCCTCTTCATCATCCTTGTCATCTTCATCCTCCCCTGCTCCACCTCCTTCCCCGTTTCTGTTCCTCATCATCCTCACCTCCCTCCTCAAATAATGACCGCCGAGCCTCTCCAGAGGCGCGCTTCGACCAGGATTTCGAGGCGGATCCAGCCGTTGCGACAGGGACGCCCCAATGGGGCCCCGAGAAGTGACTTGTCGCCCCGAGAACCTGACCGCCGATCTTCACCCCTTCTCTCCTCCTCCCACTCCTGCACGCACCCCATCTCCTCATTTTCTAGTTCCGTTCGTCGCACAGCCAGGCGTGTCGAGAGGACGGCGTGGCGTCTCGCCTGATATTTCACCGCAGCCTATGATTGAACCGGGCTTGTCCATCTACAGGGGGAATATCCCCAACAATAGTCAAAACATAGTTTAGGACGATTTTGTTAATATGTTTGATTGTTGTTAGGGTTATGTTGTGTGTGTGTGTGTGTGTGTGTGTGAGAGACACTGTTTACTGTTTCGTCCAAGCTCCCCCTGCAGAAGGACATGCCCGACCTAACCCTATGATCGCGAAGTTTGACGGGTCCAACTCTTGGGCTGGTGGAGGGCGGGCCGATTTCGGCGCGCGGCTCGCGCCGAGCAGCGCCGCGCACGCTCGTTTTGTTGCAAGCCGTTGGCCGCTGCACGGTAGCATGGCATCATTTTTTGTTTGTTTTTGTTGTTCTTTTCTCTTCTTCCTCTTCTTCTTCAGAGTTGTGGCTCTCGACGTATCGCCGCGCACCTCGGTCTCCAAGCTTGCAATGTGTGTGTGTTTGTAAAGACCGCTCCTCTCCTCCTTTCTTCCATCTATCCTGCTATCCTCTCGGCTCAGGTATTGGACTGGACACTGCGCCCGACCCTCACCGGGCCTTCCTCGGGCGAGGGGGGACGAGGTCTCCACCTCATCCCCCTCGTTGTCCTTTGCTTGCGGGCCCCACGGTCGATTGGACCCTTCGGTCGTTCACCTCCGCTCACATGCAGCAGCTGTGCAGACGCAGGGCGGCACGTCTGCAAGCCGTGGCCCCCGCTGCAGCGCCGCGCACGCTCGGGTGTCTCGAACGCGCAACCGTTGCGCGGGTGCAGGGCCGCACGGCCTCAAGCAGTGGCTAAGCGTCCTGGCTCGCCTGAGGGTCCACCAGGGAATGCTCTCAGAACCTTTTGTGGTCTGCGCGAAATGTTCTTAGAACGTTCCTGGCTGAGGCCGTCTTGCTTCACACACATCTCGGGGTTATGTTACCAGAACATTGTTTCTGTTCCTGAAGCAATTTTGGGTTGTAAGATGATTTCGTAGTAGGCCTATAGGAATGCCGGGACGGGCGGTCCCTGTTCAAGGGCTGCAAAGTGTCAAGGTTCGCAACAGCTCGCTGCCCAGATGGAGGGCGCCTCATGTGGAACCTGTTGTTATTTCCGGAGGCTTCTCTGAGCTTTGTGGCCGGAAGTTCTCACGCTGTGCGCAGTTGGACCAGCATCGATCCAGGACGGATCCGTCTGAACATGGGTTTGGTTTCTGCAGATCTTGTGGTCAGAAAAGGTGACAAGTAGATTGCGGTCGCGCGGACGAGGCGGGATTCTTTTCAGAGCGGTGCATTCGCCTTGTTTTTCTGTGTGCTGTGTGATCCGACTCCTTGGCATTTTGTATAACTGAGAGGATGGGATGGTGGGCTTCCCTCATTAACCAGTCATGCGTGCACGGACCTGTTAGTAGGGGGCTTGGCATGGGAGGGTGCCTTGCAGCATCGCTGGCGCACCCTCAGAGTTTTTTGTTGTGGTCCTCCGCCTCCTCCTGGGTACCCTCCCCCCGCGCCGCTCCTTCGCGGCGGGAGCTCGCGCGCGGGGCCTGGGGTCCAGGGCACCTTGGGCCCAACCAAGCAAACCCTGCAGACAAGCCCTGCAGCCAAGCAAACTTTCCAAACAAGCCATTTTCACGGACCTCCGCTGCCCCGCAGCATGCGGCAGAGGTTTTTAGCACCTTTCGGTTCCCCTTGAGTCGTAGGGCAAAACACGGGATGGGTTTCAGGGCCGCTGAAGGCGCTCCTTTGCTGCAGCGCGATTGGGGTAAACGGCGCGTATCGTCTTTTCATGAGCGCGCCGGGAGTAACGACCACTGTGGGCTCAGGAGGCGCTCCGCCTTTCGGGCCCCTTCTTTGCTCAGCGTCGGACGACTTGTCCGTGGCCAGGGCAGGTCGTGGCCAGAAGCGCCCCCCTCGTTCCTTACTTTGCCTTCCTAATGGTAGCACGGTGATTGTAACCGGCACCGCCCACACTTAGTTATTCGATCCGAGACGCCCAGGGCGAATCACCGCCGCCCCCTGCCTTTCATGATACGCCTTAGTGGCCAAACGTTTGGGCCAAGTTTAGCCACGCTATTTGACCCTGCGTTCTTCCAGCCGTTGTGGAAGCCCTTCGGGGAACACGTGGTTGAGGAAGAGACGGATGAGGAGAGGGAGGGACACGGAGAATCAGGACAAGGATGAGGAGACCTCTTGGGAGCTTCTTGGGTCCTTCTTGGGACCTCCTGGGAGCTTCCTGGGGGCCTCTTGGAGGCATCTTGTGGGCCACCTTGGGCCTCTCGGGGGCTTCTTGGGGGGGCCTCTTGGCCGTCTTGCAGCGTCCCTGGCCCGTCTGACGCCGTCGGAGGCCGTCTTGGGAGCCTCCCGGGGCCGCCTTGGGGGCCTTTGTTGTGGCGCTGCAGGGTCGTCTTGACGGCCATATTGGGCGTCTTGGAGACTTTACGGGCCGTCTTGGGACCCTTTTGGGGCCGTCTTGGGAGGGTCTTATGGCGTCCTCTGGCCATCTTTGAGGCCTCTTGGGCGATCTTGGGGCAATCTTGGGGGCCACTTGGGCCGCCTTGGGTCGTCGGAAGATCGTCTTGAAGCACATTCCAAAAGCTTTCAAAAACCTAGTAGACGAGTGTGGACACCCTTCGGGCCTCCTTGGTTGACCTCCTTGGATGCCTCCTGCGCCGTCATAGAGGCCTCCTGGGCTCTTCTTGGGCCGTCTTGGGCTCTCTTGGACCATCTTGGCGGTCTTGGAGGCATCTTGGGACTGTCTTCGAGCCCATCTTGGGGCTATCTCGGGCTCTCTTGGGGCCATCTTGGTCGTTTTGGAGGCATCTTGGATACCATCTGTGGCCATCTTGGCCGTCCTGGGAATCATCAGCGCTGTCTTTGAGATTTTTGTTTTGGAATCTGCGGGCTCTTCGGGTGTCCGGCGGGTTGTGCCGAGACCCAATTGGGAATCCATTCAGAAGATAATCAAAACGCCGCCCAGACGTTCAGCACACCAGGCACCCCTGCGATAGTTCGCAGGGGGCGGTGAATCGAAGATTCCTGCGACTATTCACAGTCGCCCCCTGCCTTTTGGAAGCGCCGATGTGGCCGAACGTTGCAGCACGAGCTTGACTAAGCTGTCGAGCTACGTGTTTCCCCCAGCCGTTGTGAAAACCCTTTGGGGAACACGTAAGGAAGACATAATAAGAGGAGGAGAGGGAGGAAAAATGAGGAGGAGGAGGAGGAGGAGGAGGAGGAGGAGGAGCAGTAGGAGGAGGAGGAGCAGGAGGAGGAGGAGGAGGAGGGAGGAGGAGGAGGAGGAGAGGAGGAGGTAGAGAAGGAGGAGGAGGAGGAGAGGAGGATAGGAGGAGGAGGAGGAGAAGAGGAGGAGGGGCTTCCCTCTTGTGGAGGCATCTCGGGGGCTTCCTCCTGGGGGGCTTTGGATGCTCCTGAGGAGGGTCTTTGGCCGTCTTAGGGCGTTCCTGGCCCGTCAGACGCCGTCGGACGCCGTCTTAGGGGGTCTCTCTAGGCCGACTTGGAGCCCTCTTGCGGCGCTTCAGGGCCGTCTCGGAGGCCATCTTGGGCATCTTGGAGGTCTCCTGGGCCGTCTTGGGGCCCTTTGGGGGCAGTCTTTGGGGGCCTCTTGGGCCTTCAGGGGGGCATCTCGGAGGCCTCTTGGGCGCTCTCTGGGCCGTCGTGGAGGCCTCTCGGGCCGCCCTGGGCCGTCGGGGGAGCCCTGGAGGACCCCGAAGCCAACCGCGAACAGTGGGCGGCAGGAGAAGGAGGGGGGAGGAGAGGAGGCAGCCCGACGTTTTGAGCGTTCCCTCCCGCGGCATGCCCAAGAAGGGAGGAGGCAGAGGGGCGAAAGGATGCAGGGCCGACGATGAGGACTCCGAGGAGGAAAAGGGTATCCATACACCGCTGCCCTTCCTCGCTTCCCCTTTTGTGGGGCCTCCTGGGGAGGCTCCCGTCGCCACCGCGGGACTCGCCTCGGAAACCTGGTCAGAACCCAGACCCCCGACGTCGTGACTTTTTCGCAGCGTCGACTCCCAGAGGTCTGGACCCCTTCCCCCGGACCGGCTCTTCATCCTGAACCGTTTTTTGACGGTCCCGAGGCCTCGTGAGGGCCGCCAGAGGCCGAACATCGTGAACAGCTTCTGGTCACGATCTTTCCGCGACTCGAGGGGAGCTGGGATCACGTACCCTGGGAGAGGCTCAGGGGGTAGCGGCGTCTGCACCTGCTCGTTTTCCCAGGGACGAGGGCCTAGGCCTCCCAGATGGGGTCGGAGCAGATGGGGTCGGAGAATCGCCCCGCATCGCTGATGCATCGGCGATGCGGCTCGATGTGGAGCCCGATATTCTTCAAGCGGACGTCGCCGATGCATCGCCGATACATCGCCGATGAATCTGCGATTCGGCGCGATCGTCCGACCCCATTTGCTCCGACCCCATCGAGGAGGGCTCCCTGGGAGAGGTTCAGGGGGTAGCCGTGTCGGCACCTGTTGTCGGCAACTGGGATTCGCCACGTGATGCGAATCTCAGGTGGAGGAGGCGGAGACGGAGGAGGACGAGGAGGAGGAGGAGGACGAGGAGGAGGAGAAGGAGGAGGAGGAGGAGGAGGAGGAGGAGGAGGAGGAGGACGAGGAGAGCAGGGGAGGGGATGAGACTTCGCATCACGTGTCGAAATCACTCTGCCAATGTCGGTTTTCCAATGGACGAGGGACGAGGAGGAGAAGGTGGCGGAGACGGAGGAGGAGGAGCAGGAGGAGGCGGAGGAGGAGGAGGAAGAGGAGGAGGACGAGGAGCAGGAGGAGGAGGAGGGTTCGTTTCCCCAGGGACCAGGGGGGGCGAGGAAGGCCCCCGGGGCGGTGGCCCGCCGACCGCCGGCTCGGACTGGTTCTCCGCCTTCGTGCTGCGGCCCGCGGCGGTGCAGGCCGTGCTCCTGGCGGCCTTCCTGGCCCTGTCCAGGACCCGCCCGCCGGGTGGGCTCGGAGGGGACTCGCACCGAAGGAGGAGGAGGAGGAGGAGGAGGAGGAGGAGGAGGAGGAGGAGGAGGAGGAGGAGGAGGAGGAGGCCACAAACAGAAGCAGAAACTTTTAGCGCTTCGCGCGGGGTTCTTGGATCCGCGCGGGGGCCCCCCCGGCGGCGCCTCGCCTCGCCCGTGGCCGGCTTCGCCTGAGGGTTCCAGGCACCCTTCTCGCACTTGCCTTGGCTCAGCGCTAATGGGGACCATTCAGTCCCCTCCGTAGAAGAAAAAAAGCTGCATACAGTCGAGTTAGATCAGTAGGTCGACCCTGCCCAAACAAGGGTACCCTTGTGTCCTGTGTTTGGCGACCCATACCCTCTACGTTCCACTGGCAATCTGGCAATCGGAAGGGTCTTGTGTCCTCTCGCGTGTCTTCTCCGATCCACCCCGACTGTAAACATCTACTTTTGCCTCTCCGCGCGGGTTTCTTGGATCCGCGCTGGGGCCCCCCCGGCGGCGCCTCTGGCGCCGACCCTGGCGCGCTCCGCGCGCCAGGGAGGGGGGTGCAGCGCAGATCCAAGTCATCCGCGCGGACCGCCAAAAGTTTAAGTTTAAGTTTATGGCGTTCTTTCTTCTTCTGTCTCAGCCAAGCCAGCAGGTGCGGTCGCTAGCAAGTCATGGGAGCCGTGCGTACCCTCTTAAAGGCCGTCTTGGAAATGCACTGGTGGATTGGCGTCCTGTAATTCATGAGGCAGCGCCTGCTTCGCGTTGACGGGCGTCGATTCGCGCCGACCATCGCCTGCTTCGCGTTGACTAACGTCGATTCGCAAGAGCCAGCAATCTAGTGTGGGAGGCTCCCTTGAGTTGCCACCAGAGGCTCGGCAGACACTATCAGACGGCAGATGCGGTCGGTTCGTGTCCTGTCGACGCTCGCGGAGCAAACGTTTACCTAAACATACACTTTCAGAGGTCCGTGCGGATTTTTTGGTGGTGCTGGGCCCCCCCGGCCGCGCTTCGAAACGCGGCGGCAACCTCAGCGCGGGCGTTCAAGGTTGAACGCCGCCGGTGGCCCAGAATCGTCCAATGTGGAACGATTTGGCCTTCGAAAAGCCGCCCAACTTTCAAAGTTGAACGATCCACGTGGTCGGAAGCCAGCGCAAGAGTTGTCACGACACGAACCTGCTGAAAGGGGCTTCAATTCAAACTGAGCTCAGCTAGAGCCCTGGATCCTGCGGGATACCGTGAGGCCAGAGTTTGGCTAGGCCGGGTTTCGGAACCACTCGCGGCCCTGGAGGTGGCCTTGCATGCTGACTGAGCCTGGTTTGGAAAGCTCTTCGAAACAAAAACAACGCATTAAACACAAAGATAGCTGAGCTAGGGTGGCGCTGAGGTGGGTTAGTCCACGCCAGAAGCTCCTCCTCCGCCTCCTCTTCCTCCTCCTCCGCTCCTCCCTGGCGTTCTTCGTTCCTCGTCGCCGCGGCTGGATCCGCCCCGACAAAGGGGTCAGGATGAACACGGGGAAGGGTCGGGGGACCGAGTCCGAGTGGATTTGGTCTGGGCGGGAGAGCCGCCGTTGTCTTACCTGGCTCTAGGCCTCCTGGGTGGGGTCGGAGTAGATGGGGTCGGAGGATCGCGCCGCATCGCCATTGCATCGCCGATGCGTCTCGATGCGGAGCCCGATTTGCTTCATGCCGACGTCGCCGATGCATCGCCCACGTCGCCGATGCATCGGCGATGCATCGCCGACGCAGCGCGATCGTCCGACCCAGACCCCATCAAGGAGGCCTTCCTGGGAGAGGTTCAGGGGTAGCGGTGTCGGCACCTGTTGTCGGCAACAGGGATTCGCCACGTGATGCGAATCTCAGGTGCAGGAGGCGGAGGAGGAGGAGGAGGAGGATGAGGAGGACCCCATCTACTCGGACCCCATGTACGAGGCCTCTGCTGGCCCTCCTTGGATGGGGGTGTCAAATTCCTGAGGTCGTGTGTATCTCCCAGGGGAGAGGGCGAAGCCCGTCGTCCAGGAGCCTCCAGAGACCCTGCGGTGACCTCCGATGGCCGGCGTGGACCTCTGGGGATCGCGGTTGACCTCCAGAGACTTTCGGCGGCGACCTCCGTACGGTCGGACCGAGGTACGACGTCTTTCGTGCTTGTCGGACGTTCTTGTGCATCCTGGGGGTGGGTACCCTCGAAGGCTGTTCATTCTGGCCAGCGGAGGGTCTCGTGCTCTTGAAGGATGCTCTTCTGTCCTAGGTCCGACTGTAGACGTCGTCGACGTCTTCCTGAAAGTTCTTTGGGCGTCCCTGGAGGCTTAGGAGGTTGATGGGAGCCACCGCCGTGCCAAGGTCGACTGGCGGACGGGGCTGGGACGAGGATACATCCGTTTCAGAGCGTTCCGGAACGCTCTGCGAAGGCCGCGGCGCTCGAGACATCCTCCAGAGCCGCCGCATCTCAGAAATTCTCGATGTATCCTCGCCCGATCTGATGCGAAGAACAAAAGACGGCATAAACATAAACTTTCGGAGGTCCGCGCGGATCTCTTGGATCTGCGTTGGGCCCCCTTGGCGGCGCTTCCAGCGCCGCCCCTGTCGCGCTCGGCGCGCCAGGGAGGGGGGCCCAGCGCGGATCCAAGAAATCCGAGCGGACCGACGACAGGTTGCGTTTATGCCGCTTTTTGTCGGGGGCAACGACAGGGGGGATAGGCATAGGGGGGAACGTATCGACACCCAATCGCCCATTGATCGCCGATAGGGGCCCGATAGCCCCAACCCGCCCACGGAGGTTCGTATTCACTATCGGAGGCCCGTCGCCGATCTATCGGCGATGCATCGCCGATTCCAAAATCGATGTTTTTTCCCCCCCTATCCCTTTCCCCCCCTATGGTTGCCCTTCGTTTTGTTCCTCTGTGTGTCCTCCTCCTGGCTTCGCCTAAGACTGGCCGAGCGCCGGTCGGGTCTGGCCCCCAGGGCCGTAGGCGACCCGAGGAGGAGGAGGAGGAGGAGGAGGAGGAGGAGGAGGAGGAGGGGGAGGAGGAGGAGGAAGAGGAGGAGGAGGAGAAGGAGGAGGAGGAGGAGGAGGGAGGGAGGAGGAGGAGGAGGAGGAGGAGGAGGAGGAGGACGGGTGTGACACGGCCGCAGCTTCGGAGGGCGGGCCTCTGCGCCCGTCGGGTCTGGCTGCTGGCCGTCCTCGCCAGAGGTGTCTTGCCAGAGGTCCAACAGCCTAAGCTTAGGTAACAGAGGGGCAACATAAGTCTAGGCTCAAGTCGGGCGTATTCCTCCACAGGAGGAATTTTCAAAAATAGTCAAAAAATGGCAGGGGAAGATTTTCGATTCTGTTTCGATCAGTTTCGGCATTTTTTCTATATCATCTGCCTGTAGGGGGACACACCCGACTTAGCTCCAGCCGAGCGGCGTCTGGCTGCCGCGACGAGGAGGCTCCGGAGACGCTCCCCACCAAAACACCTTCCATGGGGGCGGCGAGGCTGGAGGGAGGAGGAGGAGGAGGAGGAGGAGCAGGAGGAGGAGGAGGAGCAGGAGGAGGAGGAGGAGGAGGAGGAGGAGGAGGAGGGAGGAGGAGGATCGCGCCGCATCGCCGATGCATCGCCGATGCGGCTCGATGCGGAGCCCGATTGTCTCCACGCCGACGTCGCCTGTGCGTCGCCGAGGCATCGCCGATGCATCGTTCATGTATCGGCGATGCGGCGCGATCCTCCGACCACAGCTACTCGGACCCCCTGTAGTAGGCCTCTGGATAGGGGATCTGTAGGGGAACGAACAATGACATAAACATAACAACTCGGAGGTCCGCGCGGATTTCTCGGATCGGCGCTGGGGCCCCCCGGCGGCGCCTCCGGCGCCGCCCCCCGGCTCGCTCCGCGCGCCAGGGAGGGGTTTCCGGCGCCGATGCGAGAAATCCGCGCGGACCTCCGAGTTTTTATGTTCATGTCATTCTTCGTTCCCCTAATCTTAAGCCGGGCCTGTCCCTCTACAGGAGGACTATTCAAAGACGATGTGTTGACTATTTTTGGCTATTTTGGGTGCATTGTTGGATTAGTTTGTATCTGTCCTCCAGGATCAGCCCGTAGGGGGACACGCCCGACTTAACCCTAATCGGCAGCAGAGTTGCCGCCCCGGCCTGGGGTGGTATGGGCCGACCGCGTGTGAGTTCGTGGAGGCACTCGGGGCACCGCGCCCTCCTCGGAGGTGGACCGCGCGCTTCGCCCGCGGCTTCCTCGGGTGTCGTGTGGCAGCGACAGAGAGAGAAACGCGTTGTCCCGACGAATGTGTAAGAAACGCGTGAGATGCCCGCCAATCTACGGGACGTGCGACGCATGTCTCGTGCACTCGTCGGCGGGGAAAGCATTCCCGGGTGTTGCGTGCCAAGAAGAGGAAACTACGTTGTCCCGACGATTCTGCAAGAAACGCGTAAGATGCTTGCCACTCTACGGGACACGAGACGCATGTTTCGTAGATTCGGCGGGGAAGTCGACTCTGGGCCAAATCAATTCTGGAGTCGATCCCCTAGTCGAAAGAGGGAGGGTGCTCTGGCCAGCCTCGGGGTCGACAACGTCGACGGTGTCTTGGGTCGGCCATGGGCCCGGGGGGCAAGCAAGAAGAGGCGGGCCTTCCCAGAAGGCTCGGAAGCTCCCCCGGCCTTGTGAGAAGTGTTCGAAGCCTCCCCCGAGGACGCAGACAGCTTCTCGGAAGGCCGGAGGGCTCCCGAGAAGCCCCGCCGCCTTCCGAGAGGGCCTCTTCCTTCTCGCTTCCCCCCTCGCTCGTGGATCCTCCTCCTCCTCCTCCTCCTCCCTCTCTTCCTCCTCCTCCTCCCTCCTCCTCCTCCTCCTCCTCCTCCTCCTCCTCCTCCTCCTCCTCCTCCTCCTCCTCTTCTCCTCCTCCTGCTCCTCCCTCCAGCCTCGCCGCCCCAATGGAAGGTGGTGGGGAGCGTCTCCGGAGCCTCCTCGTCGCGGTAGTCAGACGCCGCTCGGCTTGAGCGAAGTTAGGCGTGTCCCCCATACGGGCGGATTTTGGATGACAGATATGTGAGATTCAAGCAAAAATACACATGGTTCATGTCAAATTCTTCGAAAAGTCTTTGATTTTTTTGGGGGGCCAAGATCCTTTCATTTCTAATTGTTCGATCCTGGGCCTCTTCCTGGCCGCGAGGGGGCCAGGAACAAGTAGAAACGACCACATTCAGAAACGCGCACGATTAGAAAGGAACGACGCGTATGCAAAACTAGTCAAGCATGGTCGAAGAGTCGTCCCCCTTCCTACTTTTCCTTGCTGTTTTTGAAGCCTCCTCTCTTGTGCTGGGACGGGCCCGACGCGAGGCTGGAGTCGGGCAGGGTGGGCCTTAGGAGGCGGCCGGCGGCCACCCTTCGACCGCCGGCGCGGTCGGGAGCACGGCAGGGGGGGGGGGCGGCCCCCCCATCGGGCGGCCAAAGTTATGCTGCTCCCCTCGAGCCGCGAGTTTTGCCCAGACGCCTTCGAGTCCTGGACAAAATCTGCCTTTCCCCTGCTTTCGGCATCCGGGGGCCCTCTCTGGGCCTCGGGACCGTGAAAAACTGGCTCAGGATGAGAAATCCGGTCCCGGGGAAGGGGTCGAGACCTCTGGGGGTCGACGTCATGAAAAAAACATGACGTCGGGTATTTGGGTATGCTGCTCCCATTGTACTTAAGAGCCAAATCCCAGAAGTAATTTCGAGCACCCAGAAGAGTATCGAACAAGTGTCGTGCGAGTATCGCCACCCAGGGCCCGACCCGTGAAGTCCCTCCAGTGTCGTTAATTTCTTGGTGCTCGAAATTGTTCCTGGTGGTCAAGGCTAAAGTAGGCAAGACCATCATAAGGCAAAAGGCCTGCTGCCAAGGAGCGGGAGGCCTGTATACAGTCGGACCGAGGTCTAAGATCGAGGCCCGTTTGGAGAGGTGCCCTGATGTTCCTCGTGGGCGTGGGGCGCTCTTGTGGATCCTGGGGAGGGTGCCCTCGGATTTTCTGCGTGTTTCTGCCCGCGGAGGGTCTCATGTGCTTGGATGATGTTCTTCTGGCCCAGGTCCGACTGCAGGAGGCCTCTGAAGTGTCGCCGACGAAAAGCGACCTGCATCGTTCCACCCCTTCGGGCGTACCGCCATCAGGAACTTCCGCTGGGCTGTGAGAAGGTTCCGGCCGTTTCGACGTTTTCTGAAGACGTGGGTGGGCACGCCAGATCACAATGCGAAGCGCTACCGCTGGCTGATTGTCGCGCTCGTCATTGAGATGGTCGTGTCGTCGATGTCCGTGGCGATCTGGTTTATGACCGTGTACCAGCGGCAGACGAACATGTCGGAGCGGAATGTACTGTTCGTCGCCTCCATCGTCAACTTGCTGAATTGGGTCACCGGCAGTCTCCAAAGCGAGTGCTCTGTGCCTAGCCTTATGCGTGCAAGCAGTATCGTTACCACCTTCACGGTCGTTCCAATGCTGTCAAGTTATTTCAGGCAAGACGCGGGCGGGCATGATTGGTTGTCGTTGCAGTTCTTGCGTTCGTTCAACGTGATTCGCGCTTTCCAGCGGATGCGCAACTTGTCCCCCGTGCTGCAGCAAAAGAAGATGCTATTCCTGGGCACGGTTGTTGTTTTGAGGGTGGTCGCCCTGGTTGTGGTGATGGCAGGAGTCATTTTTACAGCGGAGGTGCTGGGGGATCCACCTGTCCTTAGAGATGCCTTCGTGGCTTCACAGGGGGGCGACAGCATTTCTGCCTACCAGATGATCTACTGGACCGTCGTGACGATCACGACGGTTGGCTTCGGCGACTTCGCGCCGCGGACTACGTTATCCCGTGTCCTCACCGTGCTGTTTATTGTCACTGGCGTTGGGTACATCGGTTTCGCGCAGCTTATGTTTCAGCAGGCCTTGCTTTCGGTCGTCGAGGGCTCTGGTGCCTACCACGGGGGGCATGGCCAGAAACATGTGGTTGTCATACTCTGTTCCAAGAAGCGAGCGATGTCATTTAAGTCTTTGGTCGCTGGTTTCTTGCGGGAAGTCTTGCACAGCACCTCGCAGTCTGAGTGGCCCAATGTTGTGATTTTCTCTCGCCACCCATGGGATGACGACACGGGCAAGGCGACAAAGAGAGGACAGGCGGCAACGTTCGCAGAGTTCCTTGTGGAGGAGGGCTTTCCCATCGCAATGCGCGAGCATGTGACTTTCATCATTGGCAGCTCCAGCTCCAACGAGGACCTGGAGCGCGCAGGGGTCGGCTCCAGCGAGATGACTTTCCTCCTCTCTGACGTGAACAGCACCAGTCCGAGCGAGGACGACGAGGACAGCATCTACATCGCCGTCACCCTCACCGAGTTCTACCCCAAGGTGCGCCTGCGACTGATGCTGCTCAGGCCGCAGTCGAAGGAGCTCGCGGTGCAGTCGGGCATCGAGATCGTGAGGTGCTTCTCGCTCCGGGAGCTTAAGGCGGGGATGCTGGCCCAGAACGTCCGGTGTCATGGGATCGTGCCCGTGATCACATCCATGCTGAAGTCGCTGGACGATGTCCGAGATGTGTCGGGGCGCAAGGGCGCAGAGGGACGCAGTGTGACGAGCGCGGTGGCGGAGCAAGAGCATTCCAACGCTTCCAGGGTCTCATCGCCGCGCCCATTGGCCGCGCAGGCTCGGGATCCGCGCCGCCGCCGGGCAGACCCTGCCAACGATCGGGCGACAACGCACTCGCAGGCGGAGGACGAGTCCGAGCTAGAGTGGCAGAAGGAGTACAGGAGTGGCCTCCAGCGTAGCATCTACGGCTTCGAGCTTTGCAAGGAGTATGCGGGCTGCTCCTTCGCAGAGCTCGTGAGTCGCATCTTCAGGGACACGGGGGCCGTGGTCATAGCCTGCTTCATCGACAGCAAGCTGGTCGTCTGCAAGCAGGACAGCGACATCGTCCAGCCGGGCACCATCATGTTTGCGGTCGCCTCGGGGTCGAAGGTGTTGGACCCGTGCCGCAAATCGGGGCCAGCCCGCGACAATTGGCGGGAGAGCCTGTTCAAAGCGAGGGAGGCAAACCTCAGCAGGTTGTACAAGGATCGGGGGGACATTAGGGGGGAATCGGATCAGGGGTGGATGCTTCGACCCCTAAGAGCCCATTCATCGCCGCTATGGGCCTGATAATCCTCCCCGCCCAGGAACGTGCAGTATCGCCATCGGGGGCCTATCGCCGATCCATCGGCAACGTATCGCTGATTCCAGCTCGATGCTTCCCCCCGAGCTGGGCCCCCCCTGTCGTTGCCCCTCTAAGGAGGGGCCCCACTTCGCCGCCGTGCAGCTCATGGGGCACTACCTCAAGGACCCCATCTTGATGTCGGAGGCCGTGGCCAGCCTGGACGAGGACGACGCCATCAAGCGGCAGTCGAGCCTCGCGAACCTGCAGCGCGTCGACACCAACGCCGAGCACGGCTCCAGCGAGGCAGCGGACATCGTGGGCGAACAACATTCAAGCAGTGATGAAGCGTCCGGGCGTGCCCATATAGGCCCGCCCAACAGTGTTCAACAAACCTTTTCTGGTTTCTACAACATCTTCCGTGAACGTTGCTGGCTGGGACTGTCTTGTTTTGGTGCGTCGGGTTCAGGTTCCAAGAACGGTGTTCTTGCTCTCGGCACGTGTGTGGGTTCTGAGAACATGTCGTGGCAGACCTATAGGAATGCCGGGATGGTCGGTCCCTGCTCAAAGCATGCCCTTGCCCGCGGCCTCGCGGACCGGGCCCCCACTCTGCCGCGACCCCCGCGGATGCGAGGCGCCCTCCCGCGGACGCCCCGCCAGCGGAGCGCCTCCGTGCGACCGCGCCTCCGCAGGAGCGCGCCCGTGCGAGCCCGGACCGCGAGGGCGCGGGGTGAAGGGCACCGCCCGCCGTCTCGTGCAGAGGACAGCGACGAGTGGGAGGCGGACCTGTTCGGTGGCAAGTCACGGGGGCCTCGTGTGCCCTCGCAATTCTGTCTTTGGCGTCGGCGAGCGTCCGTTAGCTTCTGGGAGTGAACGAGACAGCGCCGACTTAGCGTCGGCTGGCGTCGATTGAGCGTCGATTGAGCGTCGATTGGAGTCGACGTAGCGTCGGTCAGCGTCGATTTAGCGTCGACTCGCAAGAGCCGACAAGATGGTACGGGAGGCTCCCATGAGTTGCCACCGAAGACTTGGGGAGACCAAAAGGTACCGATACCGCTGCTCCCCGGACCTCTCCCAGGGGTGCGCTCGGACCAGGACTTCTCGAGGCGAAGCCAGCGGTGGCCACGAGAGGCTCCGAGGAGGCGTCGAACAGAGGGGAGAAGCGCGCGAAGGGCAGCGGCAGGGGTACTTTCTCCCCCTCCGAGGACTCCCCGCCCTCGCCGCTCACCCCGCACTCGCCGCGCTCGCCGGCGCGCGGCCGCCTGCGCGGCAGCTTTCGGAGCCCGCCGGAGCTCGGCGCGCCCGCGCGGCAGTCTGCGGCGCACCCGCGCCAGGGCGTCCAGGCCGTGGCGCCGCAGCGCGCCAGGGATCGCCGGGCGGGGGAGGTCGGCGGCCTCTGGGGCGTCGAGGGCAGGCCGAACCTGCCCAGCATGCGGGAGTCCTCGAAGGCCGTCGGAGCCCCGGGTCATCGGAAGGAGGAGGAGGAGGAGGAGGAGGAGGAGGAGGAGGAGGAGGAGGAGGAGGAGGAGGAGGCGGAGGCGGAGGCGGAGGCGGAGGCGGAGGCGGAGGTGGAGGCGGAGGAGGAGGCGGAGGCGGAGGCGGAGGCGGAGGAGGGGGCGGAGGCGGAGGCGGAGGCGGAGGCGGAGGCGGAGGCGGAGGCGGAGGAGGAGGCGGAGGCGAAGGCGGAGGCGGAGGAGGAGGAGGAGGAGGAGGAGGAGGAGGAGGAGGCGGAGGCGGAGGAAGAGGAGGGGTAGGAGGAGGAGGAGGCGGAGGAGGAGGAGGAGGAGGAGGAGGAGGAGGAGGAGGCAGAGTGGCCCATTCGCCGAACGTGTCCGGAGTCATCAGGACAAGGGTCGACCATCAGAGAAGAAACATGTAACCATACCGCTACCCTCCGCCCGTGTTCCCCTTATTGGGCCTCCTCGACGGCCCTCGTCGCCACCGTTGGATTCTCTTCGAAATTCTGGTCAGAACGCATCCTGGGACAGGTCCGGGGAGTAGCGGCATCGGTACATGTTGGTCTCCCCAGACCACACGTAAGAGTAACCCCTTCGCTGGAGGAGCCTCTGATGCGGGGCCCACTGGGGTCCCCCGACCGCTGAATCCGATGCGATGGCAGCGGCCTGCGCGGCAGGGTATGGTCAGGGATACTCTAGGCCTCCTAGATGGGATCGGAGTTTCGCGCCGCATCGCCGATGCATGGCCGATGTGGCTTGATGTGGGGCCCATGTTTTTTCCACGCCGTTGGCGCTGATCCATCGCCGACGTCTCCGATGTATTGCTGATGCATCGCCGATGCCGTCGTTGGCGTCCTCCTCGTCGCCGTCGTCGTCCTTGTCTTCGTCGTCAGGCCCCAACTGCGGCCGAACTTGGCCCGCGTTCCCCCCGAGAGCGCCGCTGACGCCCTCGATGGTGATGGAGCTAGGCCGGCAGTCCTGCTGCCTACCGCGTGCTCCTCGCAGGTCCTTCCCAGTGCTCCGCTCCTTCCGGGCCGCCGGACCCTGCTCCTCAGAGCCCTGAGTTATCAGGGCAGGGGGTGGTCAGGGACAGGGCTGGACCTAAACGCTGGTTTGCTGGACTTCGGCCGTGTTTTGTTTTTCGTCTCTTTTGGGGGAGGTGCCGGAACACGGGCGGAGCGCGACACGAGCCACGGGACGAAGACACAACGCAGCACAGCGTGCAGGTCCAGCCCTGGCCGGGGAGGCGGCGAGGAGCTCTTGCCCAGCGTGTTGCTCCGCCGGCCCTGGCCCACCACGCCTCGGCGCGGCGCGCTGTGCCTGCGGCTCGGCCCCCCGGGCGTCGGCGCCCCGAGCCTCCTCCGACCCCACGCCCGCGGAGCGGCGTGCGGCGTGCGATGTCCGCGCGCAGGGCGGCGCCGCGTGCTGCCGGGGCCGCCGCCGCGACGCGCTGCGCAGAAGCTCCCGACGGCATCGGGGCAGGGGGCTGTGCAGGGGCACCTTCAAGCCGGGCATGCCCCGTCACTTCAAGCAGGGGCTGTGCAGGAACATGCAAAAGCAGTAGAAGCGTAGTCTGGGGGCGACATGCCGATTCTTCTTTGACTGTGGTTGAGAATTCGCCATGGCCGTCCTAAAGTTTCCCTCCGGAAGCCGCCTGTAGGAGGACATGCCCGACCTAAGGATAATTTCTCGTTCAGGCCTCCCGCGTTCGCGCCAGAGGGGCCCCAAATTAGATGGCCCTCGACTCGAGCTTTTTCCTGGATCACCTGCTGCCTCATGCAGATCCTGTCCAGTGCCCTCGTGAAGCAAGAGTCCTTCCGGATCGAGCGGCTCCAGGGTGTTCCCGGATCGCATCTTGGGGGCACCCAACAGGACCCTCCCGGACCAGGTTCGCCCTGGATCCTTCGGGTGCCCAAAGTCGGCGGGGCGCATGCAGACAGAGGAGGGCCAGCTGCGACAGTGGGAGTTGGCCTTCGGGTGTGTTCTTTGTTGCCTCGGCTGAACGCCGCTCGGACAGCTGGTCCCGGAACCGCCTTTGAGCTGCCGCCGTCTCGACACGGCCTCCCCTGGGGCTGCGCGAGGGGTCAGCCCTTCCGCAGCGAGGCGGCAGGAAGCTCCTCAGCAGAGCCCGCCGCCTTCTGAAAGTCAAGGGAGGGAACACTCAGATCCGATCATTGGCGCTCACGAAACGGCCTTGGGCCTTCACTGAACAGCCCTGCCCTGTCCGATTCCTTCTCTGGGTGCGTTTACCAGACGGCCTCGCTTCTCGGGGTGGTTCTTGCGGGGGTGGATTTTGTTTTTTGCCCTCTAGACAGAGGGCCTGCCCCAGACAACCAGCCGCTCCAGCTGTTTCGAGGCGTGAGCCCCGGAGGTCTGGACCACTTCCCCAGGACCGGTGCTTCGTCCCGAGTCCGACAGCGGGAGGTCTGGACCACTTCCCCAGGGAGGGAGGGGAGGGGAGGGGAGGGGAGGGGAGGGGAGGGGAGGGAGGGAGGGGAGGGGAGGGAGGGAGGGCCGGTGTTTCGTCCCGAGTCGTTTTTGGACGGCCCCGAGGCTCCCAGCGAGGGCCCCTGGAGGCCGACAAAGCGGGCCGAAACCTTCCGCGAGGCTCGCGCCGAGGGCCCCTGGAGGCCGAAAAACGGATCGAAACCCCCCGCCGCCATTTTTTTTTTTGCTGGAGCGTCGGACCAGACGACCCGAGAGACCCCACATAGTCCGGCGTCCAACGGCCAACACAGGAATCAGCACTAGGCCCCCATATAGGCATCTTCTTCGTTGTCTCCCCCTCTTCCTCGCAAGTCACGCCCACCTGCCCTCCAAGGTCGGGGTTCGTGGCAACATCGGGCAGTCTTCTTGGAGCGTCGGACCTCTGGGGCGGGCGCGCCCGAGGCTCGCGGCGAGGGCCCCTGGAGGCCGAAGAACGGATCGAAACCCGCCGCTGCCCCTTTTTTGGGGGGGGTGGGGCGGCGGCGAGACCTCGCGCTCTCTACGGGCCCGCCCTCGTGCGAGTGGGGTGCCTTTGGCCTTCCTCCTCCTCCTCCTCCTCCTCCTCCTCCTCCTCCTCCTCCTCCTCCCGTCCTCCTCCTCCTCCTCCTCCTCCTCCTCCTCCCTCCTCCTCCTCCTCCCATCCTCCTCCTCCTCCTCCTCCTCCTCCTCCTCCTCCTCCTCCTCCTCGACCTCGGAGCGCCGGACCTCTCGGGGCGGTCGCTTCCGAGCAGCAGGCGGGCGCCCCGGGCGCGCACCCGCACGGCGAGAGCCTGGCCCCGGGGGGCCCCCCGCCCGGGCCGAGGGGGGTCGGCGGGCACGCACGCCCTCCCTCGGGAGCGGAAAAGAGGGGGGTGATGACTAGGGGGGGTGGATATCATGGCGGGGGCCATGATATTTCCCCAGATCTCGTGGCGCCTCTTCTTATTTGATTACGTCCCTGGCCCCCCCGCTGGGCCGCGCACATGCCGCCGGTCATGATTTGCACACCCCCCCCTCTTGGACACCCCCCTCTTGGCCGCTCCCGACTCCCGTGTGAAGTCGGGCCTGTGCCTCCACAGGAGGAGAGTTCGCGAGAAGGAGCAAAACATCGTCCAGGGACGATTGGCTTGGGATTGCTTTTGACGGTTCTTGATTCTGCCTGTAGGAGGACACGCCCTTCGTCCTTGTAGGAGTTTTGCTTTGACAGTTCTTGATTCTGCCTGTAGGATTCTTGATTCTGCTTTGATTCTGGGGACGATTGCTTCGGATTGCTCTTTCTGTTTCGTCCAGGGTCCGCCTGTAGGAGCACATGCGCGACCTAAGCCCAGGGCCGGCGTGCACGCACGCCTTCCTTTGAGTCGGGCCTGTCCCTCCACAGGAGAGAATGATCAACAATTCGTCAGGGGACAATTGTTGAGGTTTTTTTCTGATGATTCTTTGCATTTCGTCCGAAATCTGCCTGCAGGAGGACATACCCGACCTGAGCACAGGGTCGGGTTGACCCAAAAGGGGATCCAGCGACAATTGGGTGGTGCAATAGATCTGATCTGGTGCAATAAATTTGTGGAGTTGCAATACACTTGGGGCGTGCAATACATTCCGGGGCGCAGATGTATTGCTGGATGACACTGCAGTCGCATTCTCCGGCGCCGCAGCTCTTCAATGCAGTTGCCCCAACTCTATCGCACCACCCCCTTTCCGCTGGACGCCTCTTGGGTCACCCGAACTCTTTCCCCCTGTTCAGGAGGGAAAGAATCACACAGACACAATTAATCGTCGACTCCCAGGAAAATATAGGAAAATATGGGAATTGGGGGGGAAGACAAAACCCAGAAAATATTGGAACATATAGGGAATATTTTTATTTGTGTGTATTTATTCGTGTGTCCCAGGGCCCCTTCACCTGTGCCGCAGTCAGCTTCGCCTGTGCCCTGTCCTGGCTTCGTCTCACGTGGGGCCACCGCTGCCCGGCGGCCCCTGCACGGCGGCCCCCCTCCCCTCCCGAGCCCGGGGGAGTGGCCGTGCTCTCTCCGCGCGGCCATCGGATCTGTGTGGATCAGGCCGGGGAAGTCGGGGACGAATGCGGGTAGGACTGGGGAGCGCCCAGGCACCCCTGGGTACACCATAGGGTCACCCAGGCCCAGGGCCGGCGTGCACACACGCCTTGATAGATGGCAACTTGGGCCCAAATGGCTTGAGCCCAAATGGCTACGGGGGAGGAGGAGGAGGAGGAGGAGGAGGAGGAGGAGGAGGAGGAGGAGGAGGAGCAGGAGGAGGAGTAGCAGGAGCAGGAGCAGGAGCAGGAGCAGGAGCAGGAGGAGGAGAAACAGGATGATGATGATGCTGATGATGATGATGATGATGATGGTGATGATGATGATGATGATGATGATGATGATGATGATGATGATGGTGGTGGTGGTGGTGGTGGTGGTGATGATGATGATGATGATGCTGCTGCTCTGCTGCTGCTGATGATGATGAGGAGGAGGAGGAGGATGAGGATGAGGAGGAGGATGAGAAGGAGGAGGACCCCTGGCCTGGCCAGGAGAAGCCACGCGCCCAGAGCCAGGAGGGCCCAGGACCGGCCATATGCGGCCAGGAGCGGCGCAGGCGCGTTTGTTGGCTGCCGCCCACCAGCAGCAGTCCGCGGGCTCTGTCGGTGTCGTTGTCGTCGTCGTTGTTAGTCGCTGCTCTCGTTATATACATCATCGGGCCTGCCCCTCTACACGAGGAAGATTCAAAAGTGGTTTAAAAGAATAGTCGGGGGGCGATTTTTTGACTATTTTTGTTTATGTGGGGGTATTATTTAATCGCTTCGCTCATTCCGCCGGCCCATACAGTCTCATGTCTGCCGTTTGCCCGAGGGCCTGGTGTCAATGCGGCGCTTTGGGGGGTCCTGGGGCCGCTTGGGGGACTCCTGGGGCGCTCGGGGGGGCATTTGGGGGGCCTCCTGGGGCCGCTTGGGGGACTCTTGGGGGCCTCCTGAGGGCCCCGTGGGGGCCTCTTGGGGCCTCTTAGGGGCCTCGTAGGGGCTTCTTAGGGCCGAGGGCTCGAAATGTTGTTTCGTGTTCCCTCTCTGGGGCCCCTTTGGGGGCGTTCTTGGGGCCCTCTTGGACCGTTTTGGAGGCTTCTTGGGCCGTCTTCGAGCCCTCTTGGGCCATCTTGGGGCCCTCTTGGGTGCCTCTTGGGCCCTCTTGGGGCGATCTTGGGGGCCTCTTGGGCCGTCTTGGGGCGTCGGGAAGCCGAAAAGGTGGAAGCTCCAAAATCTCTCAAAAACCTATGGAAAAACAATGATTTTTGCCTCCGGGGGCCCTATTGGGAGTGCTCTTGGAGGCCTCTTGGGGCGTCTGGGGGCTATCTTGGGCGTCTTGGAGCGATCTTGTGGCATGTCGGACCCCTCGTGTACCATCTTGGGGGCCTCTTGGGGGCCTCTTGGCCTTTCTTGGGGCTCTCGGGGACGTCTCGGAGCCCTGTTGGTGCGCTCATGGAGCGCTCGGGGGGACCCGGCCGGGACCTGGTCGGGGTACTTTTCGTCCGGGAACCCCCAGGGGCCGCCCCGCGCGCGCGAACTAGAAAATTGTTAACCAGTTACCGGAGATCTTAGCACGCCTCTGGCCCGTTGGGCCGGCGAATTGGAGTGTGTCTCTTTTCCGTGCAAAAAATCCGCCTGTGGGGGGCATGCCAGACCTAATGTTAATCGTTGTTCTCGTTGCCGTTGCTTAGGGGAACGAAGAATGGCATAAGCATAACAACTCGGAGGTCCTCGCGGACCTCTTGGATCCGCGCTGGGCCCCCCTCCCTGGCGCGCCGTCGTTGTTACTCGTTGCTCTTGTTGTCGTTGCTTAGGGGAACGAAGCATGGCATAAACATGACATCTCGGAGGTCCTCGCGGATCTCTTGGATCCGCGCTGGGCCTCCCTCCCTGGCGCGCTGAGCGCGCCCGGGGCGGCGCCGGAGGCGCCGCCAGGGGGCCCCAGCGCCGATCCGAGGATCGTTATCGTTGTGATCGCTGTCGTTGTGATCGCTGGCGCTGTCACCGTTGTCGTTGTCGTCGTCGTCGCCGCCGCCCCCCCCCCGCCGCAGAGGAGGAGGAGGAGGAGGAGGAGGGAGGAGGAGGAGGAGGAGGAGGAGGAGGAGGAGGAGGAGGAGGAGGACGAGGAGGACCTCCCCATTCCGCCTTCGCCCCCGCCGCAGTGATCCTCGTCGCCTGCTCTTCGGCGCACACGTCGGGCCTCCGGCGGCCACTCGGGGGACGGTGCGGGCACCCCGCCAAGACGCCTCTCGGCGCGGGGCGCGGGTGGCCGAGGGAGAGCAGCCCGCAGCTGGTCCTGGGCGAAGAGCATATGCCTATCCGCGGCCACGCGATGACAAGGGGAGTTCGGAAAGCTGGGCCTGTCCTGTGGCCAAATTCAGGGAGCGTTCGTACATGGTCCAGGGGCTCGACCTAGGGCTCGTGAAGCCCATCTCGCACTTTAATATGCTCTGCATGTCTGTTCTGTCTTACGTCGGGCAGATGTACGCGCCCACGCCCGAGGTTCTTAAGGACGAGGAAAAGATGCTTCAGGTGATCGTCCGTGGGCCCTTCAATGCCATCCCGTCCCAGGACCTTCAGAACCTTCAGAGCATAGGGTTTCCAATCCAGGCTGCGTCTGTGCGTGTGCGCAGTCAGGCTGCTCGTTTTCGTGTAGCTGAGCGCGTTGAAGCTTACGCTGATGCAGTGGAGTTCCTGTTCAGCTTCAGCACAAGTGACGAGTGCTGCGTTGCATGGCAGAATCACCCGATGTGGAAGGGCAGCGTGATGAAAAACCTGTACGATAATTATTCGACGCTCACCAGTATTCCGTCCGCCCCGAAAGAGGTCCCGCACATCCAGCGTGCCATGGAAAAATATCTTACCAGCCTGAACAGCCAGAGCCCTCTCATCATGATTGTGAAGCGTGTCGAAAAGCTGGGTGAGCCTCTGAGTAGGAGTGAGGGACAAAATCTTAGGCTCGCCTTTCTCAGGATCAAGGATAAGGTCCCGTCCTGTGTTCTCTCGGTGTTTTTTTTGTTAAAACACGCTTTGAAACTGTTGGACTTGCAGTGGGCGCTTCAAGGGTGCCACCAAACCATGTATAGCGTGCGGGCTCGATCAGGGCGACTCGCTCAAACATATTATCGAGTGCCCTCGTTTTTCGGTTGCCAGTCTCTTTCTCCCTCTCCTCCCGTCCGCCTTCATATACTGCCCGTCTGTCCAGAAGCTTCAAGTGTATCGACTTTTCCCGATCCCCACGGATGCCCTAGTCAGTGTTGCTCTGTATTTTGGCCTTATATATAGTGTGTATCATCACCTCAAGCATCGCTCGTGCACGTCGCAGGCTATCTTTGACAGCACCAAAGCACGAGTTTCGCAGTTCGCTCGTCGCCAGAGTAATCTATCTAGGTTCTTCGGGCAGGTGCACTGGGAACCCGCCCAGGCAGGCCCAGGTTGTTTCCGCCTTCATCGGCGGGTTTCTCTGCCCGCTGGCCACGCAGGACCGCCGCCCCAAAGTTTCGAATGCAGGTCATAGCATTCTTAGCCTTCCCCCTCCTCCTCCTCCCTCCTCCTCCTCCTCCTCCCTCCTCCTCCTCCTCCTCCTCCTCCTCCTCCTCCTCCTCCTCCTCCTCCTCCTCCTCCGGGCCCCTGGGGCGCGACCCCGCGGACTCCTACGAAAAAGCGTGGGAGTACGAGTCTGGACTGGGCTCTGGGCCTTCTCTTGGAGCGTCTTTTTGTGCGTAGAGTCTTCTTGCACATCTGGATCTGGACTGCCGTGTGATCCGAAAGCGCCCGAAGTGAAGCCGATCCTCTTAGCCTCGAATTTTCTCGACTCTAGGCAGGGGCGTAGTTATTATCCGTGCGACGAGGAGGAGGAGGAGGAGGAGAGGAGGAGGAGGAGGAGGGAGGAGGAGGAGGAGGAGGGAGGAGGGAGGGAGGGAGGGGGAGGGGGAGGAAGGAGGAGGAGGGAGGAGGGAGGGAGGGAGGGAGGGAGGGAGGGAGGGAGGGGAGGGAGGGAGGGAGGAGGGAGGGAGGGAGGGAGGGAGGGAGGGAGGGAGGGAGGAGGAGGAGGAGGAGGAGGAGGAGGAGGAGGAGGAGGAGGAGGAGGAGGGGAGGAGGGCGCGGCTGCGGGCCTGCTGGCCGCGCGCGAGCTCACACAAAGCCCCCCCCCCCCCCCCCTCGAGAGAGAGACAGAGAGAGAGAGAGAGAGAGAGAGAGAGAGAGAGAGAGAGAGCTGGCGAGCACGCCCGCGGAGGCCCCTCGCGCCTCTCTCTCTCTCTCTCTCTCTTCTCTCTCCTCTCTCTCTCTCTCCTCTCTCTCTCTCTCTCTCTCTCTCTCTCTCTCTCTCTCTCTCTCTCTCCCGGGCGCGCCCCGCCCGGCGCGCGCCGCCGCGAGAAGGCCTCGGCGACGGACTCCGAGGCCCCGGCGCCGAGCGAGCGCGCGGAGGGCACCGCCGAGGACGGGCGCCGCCCACGCGGGAGGTAGGTTTGTTTTCCCCGTAGAAGAGCAACCTTCTTGGGTTCAGGGTGTCGGGAACCCGCCATGTTCGCGCTTGCACCCCAGGGGCGACGCGCGCGCGCCGAGCCCTTCTTGTCGTGCGCCCCCGAGGTCCGGCGTTGCAAAAATCACGCCGGGAGGCCCGGACCCAATCTCTCTGCGTCACTTTTCGAGCCGGATCGACGTGTGAGGGTCCCGCGGCCCGAAATTTAGCGAAAACGCCCGTTGCGGAAAAATTGCGACGCCAGGATCTCAGGGACGGTCCGGATCTTCTGGGATCGCGTGTCGATCCGCCGTCCCACCACGCTGCGGCCCAGCACGCTATCCACCGGGCGGTCCCCAGGCCGCGTGCCGAGCTTTTCCCAGTCTCCCGTCCCGCGCTGCGGGGCGACATGCCGGGGCGGCCGCCGCGACACGCTGCGCAAGGGTTCCTGGCAGTTGGGGGCGTTCGTTGGAAACAGTGTGCCAGTGAGGCTTCAGAACCTGGGGGATTCCGTATCCATGGTTATGATGTTCCAACCGACTTTAGCCTTGATCACCAAAAAGAGTTTCGAGCACCAAGAAAGTACCGAAACTGGGGGGGTGTCGCGTGTCGGGCCCTGGGGGGCGACATTCTTTCGACACTGTTTCGATACTTTCCTGGGTGCTCGAAATTATGTCTGGGATGTGGTCCTTCTACGACGGCAGCAACATAAATCCATGGCCAATCCACGGTTGCTGTTCACTAGCGTCCGGACCATGCATTCCTTACCCCAGCGGTTCCTTATCCAGTGCCCTCACCGTATGTGTGTGCATCGGCTCCCCTAGGGGCAGCGCGCGTGCGCTGAGGCATCTTGCAGTCTATGCTCGGTGGCGGGAGCTCTTTCGCCATGCCGCCCGGGTGACGAAACGCATCTATACTTATGACATGCACAGACCTACTATGAGATGTTTGTGCTGCATGTTCGGCTTGGATGTTCGCTGCCAAGGGGGGCGCGCAGTACTAGGATGTCCCGCTTCCGAGGCGGAGCGTTATCCATAACCACCGCCCGGTTGATCGATCTCTGGGGACCTCGGCAGGCGGTGGATCTGCTCACATTTGGGCCCCCCTGGGGCCCACACCCGCACACAACGCACAACGCACAGCACACAACACACAACACACGGCGCACAACACACATCACACAACAGAGAGCACACAACACACAAGACACAACACACCACGCACCACTCACGGAACACAGCACACAACCGACAGCACGAAACACACAACACACATCACACAACACAGAGCACACAGCATAAAATACACAACACGCATCACGCAGCACACACCGCACAACGCACACCACACACGACACAACACACAACACACCATACATAAATCACAACACACAACACGCAGCACGTACCACACAACACATACCACACAACACAGAGCACACATAACACAACACACAACACACAACACACGGCACAACACCTAACACACAACACAACACACAGCACACAACACACAACACACAACACACAATCACAACATACAACACACAACGCACAACACACAACAGAAACTATGCAACCGACAGCACACAGTACACAACCACCATCACACAACACACAACCCACAACACACAACAGAGAGCACACAACTCACAAGACACAACACACATCACCCAACACACACCGCACACCACACACCACACAAACCACAACACACACACACATCACACACAACACACAACACACAACTCACACCACACAACGCAAAGCACACAACGCACAGGACACACACCGCACTTCACACAAGAGAAACAACACAACACACAACACACAACACACAGCGCACAACACGGACCACACAATACACCACACAACACACGCCACACAACACACACACACCACACATAACACACCACACATCCAACACCACACACGGCACACCACAACAACCACACAAACCAACACAGAGTACACAACACACAGCCCACAGCACACCACACACCGCACGACACACAACACACAACACACAACGCACAACACGGATCACAATACACAACACACACTATACCACACACAGCACACAATCTTCAAACAACACCACAAACCACACATCACACAACACACACCACCGAGGACACAACACACACACTACACAACACACATCACACACCATAAACCGCACAGCCCACACAACACACACCACACACCACACAACACACATCACACACAGCACACACCACACAGCACACACCACACACTTACACAGCACACAGCGCACGTCACACAACCAACAACAGATAACACACAACACACACCACACAATGCACACCCCACAAGACACAACACACAACGCACAACACACACCACACAACACTGATCACACCACACAACGCACAGGACAACCCACACCACACAAGACAGACTTCACACCACACAGCGCACATGACACACCACATACCACACAACACACAAGACACAACACACAATCCTCAACACACACCGCACACCACACACAACACACAACCCACTCCACACACCACACAACCTACAACACACAAACCAGAACACACACAACACACGCACAACACGCACACCACGCACACCACACAATACACATACGACACATACACAACACACAACACAATACACAACACACAACACATCGCACACACAACACTCAACACACAAAAACCTACGACCCACACAGCACATGCAACACACAGCGCACACACAGCACACAACACACAACGCACATTCTACACACAACACTCACATCACACAACACACAACACACACCACACACAACACACAAGACACATCACACATCACACACCACACACCGCGCAACACACACCACACAATACACAGCACGCAACACACAACTCACACCACACAACACACAACTCACAACACACAACGCACAACACACACCGCACGCTGCAGAACAGAACATGCACAACACACAACACACAGCGCACACCACACAACACAAACACCACACAGCACACACACCACACAAAACACACCACACAACACACAGCACACAGCACACACCATACAACACACCACACAAGGCTGAACACACCACCCGCCCACACCAACCAACATAGAGCACACAACACACAACCCACAACACACCACACAACGCACGATACACAACACACAACACATCGCACAACACGAAACACACTCCACACCACACAACACACCCCACACAGCACACAACACAAAACCAACAACACAAAACACACAACACACAACACACCACCGAACACACAACCCACAGTACACAACACACATCGCACAACACACACCACACAACACACAACACACAACACACAACACACCACACACACAGCACTCACCACACCACACACCACACAGCACACAGCGTACAGCACACGTCACACAACCAACAACACGCAACACCCAACACACCACGCACAAGACACACAGCACGCAGCACAAACCACCCAACGCACCACACACCACACAAGACACAACGCACCGTACACTGCCCACAACACACAGCCAGCAACACAAGACACACAATATAGTACACAACAGACAACACAGCACACACACAACACACAGGACACAACACACAAAACGCACAACACACGCCACACAACACACCACACAACACACAACACACGAGACACAACACACAGCGCGCACAACACACACACACACACACCACACACAACACACAACACGCATTGCACTGGACACAGCAAACAATCAATAGCACACAATGCACACCACACAAAACAACACACACCACACAGCACACAACACGCAACACGCAACACACAACACACAGCACACAGCACACAACACACAACGCACAATACACAAACAACAACACACACACACTCACCACACAAGACAACGTATCTCCAGTTGCATCTGCTTGGGTGCCAGGACGTCAGGGCCCAGGCGGTGGTCATGTCTGAAATCCCGCCTCGCACGTCTCGGCGGAGGGGTGGAAGTGAGAGGCAGCGGGCCTTCGCAGAAGGCTCGGCAGCCATCGGGCCTGTGAGAAGTTTCCCAAGCCTTCCCCCCCCGAAGACACAGTACACTTCTCAGAAGCCCCGCCGCCTTCTGAGAGCGCGAGGAGGCCTTCCCCTTCCTACTTCCCCCCCCCAGGTGCGCCGCCAGATGATGCTTTTTAGGTCAGCACTCGGGTCTCCGGCACCCGTTCGGGGCCATCCTGGCACCCTTCCGGAACGCTCTCGGCGAGGCGCAGCCGCGGAACGGCGCCCCGAGGCCGGAAAACCGCCCGGGACCTCCGAACGCCCCCGAAAACCCCGAGAACCTCGAGGCCGACAGCCTCCGGAAAGCGCCGACGACCTCGAGCCTCGAACCTCGAAGCTCCCCCCCCCCCCCTCGAACCTCGAACCTCGAGCCTCGAACCTCGAACCTCGAAGTTCTAACCTCGAAGCTTCCCCCCCCTCGCCCGCCGCCGGCCTGCGCCCCCCAGGAGGCCGACCTCCGCGAGGCGCTGCAGTG
The DNA here is from genome assembly GCA_963575745.1 of Prorocentrum cordatum. NCBI lineage: Eukaryota > Dinophyceae > Prorocentrales > Prorocentraceae > Prorocentrum > Prorocentrum cordatum. Next base: position 82,584 of record CAUYUJ010000878.1, read on the forward strand.
CTCCTGCTTCGGCGGCGCCGCGCCGCAGGGCCCGCCGGGCGCGCCGCCCGAGGCCGTCGACGTGGGCCCGCCCGCGCCCGGCCTGGGCCTGGCGGCGCTGGGCCCGGGCACGCCGGGGGGCAACGTTGGTCTTCAGAGGAGGGGGAGGAGGAGGAGGAGGAGGAGGAGGAGGAGGAGGAGGAGGAGGAGGAGGAGGGGGAGGAGGAGGAGGAGGAGGAGGAGGAGGAGGAGGAGGAGGAGGAGGAGGAGGAGGAGGAGGAGGAGGAGGAGGAGGAGCAGGAGGAGCAGGAGTTTCCGAGTTTCCTCCCCAGTCGCAACGACTGTCTGCCGCCGCGCCGCGCCTCGTCGGCTAGGGCCGCCGTGCTCCTCGGGACCCCCATGGGTGGCACGGCTGCCACTTCCGCCACCAGGGGGCCCCCGTGCACGGACTCGCTCGCGCCGTCCGCCTGCGGCTCCGTCCACTGCCGCTGGCGCTCTGGCGCCCCTCTCACGTTCCGCCAGGCCGCTGACTCCCGCTCGGGCCCAGCCAACTGCGGGAGATCTTGGATTGAGCCCGCCACATCGCCTTGCTGATGCCGCTTGGCCCTTCCGTCTCCAGCTTCGCCTTCCCCTTCTCGCACGCCCTGACTGCAGCGCTGTAGCTGATCATGTCGGGCTCCAACTTCGCCTCCGACTTCTCGCACGCGCTGTCATCCGAGCTGTGGCTAGGAGTGCCGGGCTCCAGCTTCGCCGTTCCCTTCTCGCACGCACTGGTCCCCGCGCTGTAGCTGATCGTGTCGGGCTCAATATTCGCCTCCCACTGATCGCACGCGCTGTGCCTTGAGCCGTGGCTAGGGATAACGGGCTCTAGCTTCGCCTTCCTCTTCTCGCGCGCCCTGATCGCAACGCTATAGGTGGTCATATTGGGCTCTACCCTCGCCTCCCGCTTCTCGCACTCGCTGTTTCCAGGGCTGTGGCTAGGGATGACGGGCTCCAGCTTCGACTTTCCCTTCTCGCGCGCCATCGCCCCAGCGCTGTAGCTGATGATGCCGGGCTCCCTCTTTGTCTTCCACTTCTCGCATGCGCTGACCCCAGAGTACTGGCTAGGGACGATATCAGGCTCTATCTTCGCCTTCCCCTTCTCACAAGCCCTGATCCCAGCGTTGTAGCTGATGCTGTCGGGCTCTATCTTTGCCTCCCGCTTCTCGCTGACGACGGCGATCACGTCCAGCACCTGGTCTCCGACGGCTGCCGTGAATACTGTCGTCCCGCAAAGGCAAGTTGCGCCCGCCTGCGCGTGCTGGCGGCGCCCAGGCACGAAAACGAACGCCTCACGGTTCCACTCGAAAGCCGCCAGCGGCTGCCACTGCCTCTTCTTGCACGCCCTGGTCCCAGCGCTGTAGCTCATGGTGTAGGGCTCCGTCTTCGCCTCCCACTTCTCGCACGCGCTGTTCCCAGTGCTGTGGCTAGCGATGTCGGGCTCCAGCTTCGCCGCTCCCTTCTCGCACGCCCTGATCCCAGCGCTGCAGCTGATGGTGTCTGTGGGAAGCTTCAGACTAGCCAGATCGGGCTCTAGCTTCGCCTTCCCGTTCTCGCACGCCCTGTTCCCAGTTCTGTAGCTGATGATGTGGGGCTCTATCTTCGCCTCCCGCTTCTCGCACCTCTCGCTGAACGTCGTGGGAAACTTCTGACTGATAAGGTCGGGTTCCAGCTTCGCCTTCCCCTTCTCGCACGCCCTGATCCCAGCGACGTAGCTGATGGTGTTGGGCTCTATCTCCTCCTCCCATTTCTCGTACACCTCCATCTTCTCACAGGCGGGCTCTGGCCTCGCAGTTGGCTCCAGCTTCGCCTCCCCCTTCTCACAGTCGGGTTCCAGCATCGCCTTCGCCTCTGCCGCCTGCTGCCACTGCTCGCTCTTGACGGCACGCTGCCCACGGTTCCCGATGGCAGGAGCAGGAGTCTCCTCCTTCGCCTGCCGCTGCAGAAGCTGCTTCCGCTCCTCGACTGCCCCCCGAAGTCGCTGCACCAGCCTGTCTGCAGAAACGCGCGCGCCTGCGGCGCCCCGCAAACGCTCCCGTCGCGCCGGCGGCGCTGGGGGCATCTGTTCGGGGGGACCTCCCGTGGCTGGGCCGCGCTGCAGAGCCACCTGGAGGAGGAGGATGAGGAGGAGGAGGAGGAGGAGGAGGAGGGGGAGGAGGAGGAGGGGGAGGAGGAGGGGGAGGAAGTGGGGGAGGAGGGGAGGAGGAGGAGGAGGAGGAGGAGGGGAGGAGGAGGAGGAGGAAGAGGAGGAGGGAGGAGGAGGAGAAGGGGGAGGAGGAGGAGGAGGGAGGAGGGGGAGGAGGAGGAGGAGGAGGAGGAGGAGGAGGAGGAGGAGGATGAGGAGGAGGAGGAGGAGGAGGAGGAGGAGGAGGAGGAGGGGGAGGAGGAGGAGGAGGAGGAGGAGGAGGAGGAGGAGGAGGAGGAGGAGGAGGAGGAGGGGGAGGAGGAGGAGGAGGTGGGCTTGTTGGGTCAGGAGGTTTCTTAGGGGGGCCTAAGGCTTTTGCAAAGCTTTGCAGGGGTCCAGGAGGTTCTGAGAGGCTCCGGGGTGTCGAGCGGGGCAACGTTAGTCTGGTTGACCCAAAAAGGATCTTGGCCTCCTAGATGGGGTCGGAGTAGATGGGGTCGGATGATCGCGCCGCCTCGTCGATTCGTCGGCGATGCGCCTCGATGTGGAGCCCGAGTTTGTGAACGCCGACCTCGCCAGTGCATCACTGACGTTGCCGTTGCATCGCCGATGCATCGCCGATACATCGCCGATGCATCGGCAATGCGGCGCGATCCGCCGACCACATCTACCCCGAGCCCATCTAGGAGGCCTGTCGTTTGGTTGACCCCAAAACAAGGAGTCCAGCGAAAAGAGGGTGGTGCAATAGATTTGGTTCGGAGGGGAAAAAGTAAACTAAAGAGTATATTTCGTTCGGAAAAGGGCAGTCATTTCTTCGGAAAAAGGGCGTTCAACGTAGATTTGGCTCGAACGAAGGCAACCGATTTGGTTCGGAAAGGGCAACGCTAGTCTTAGGTCGGGCGTTTCCCTTCTACAGGAGGCATATTCATAGATAGTCAACAGAATAGTCAGGGGACGATTCTCAGACTTTTTCTGCTCTTTCGCGTCCAACATCCGCCTGTAGGGGGCCATGCCCGACCTAAGGTTAGTCTGGTTGGCCCACATGAAGGATTCCAGCGGAAAGATGATGGTGCAATAAAGTTGGCTCGAAGACGAAAACAACAACTTTTCGTTCGAAGGGCATAAACATAAACTTTTGGCGCGCCGCGCAGATTTCTTGGATCTCCGTTGCCCCCCCCCCCCCCCCCCCAGCGGCGCCTCCGGCGCCGCCCCTGGCGCGCGTTCCACGCGCCAGGGAGAGGGGTCCAGCGCAGATCCAAGAAATCCGCGCGGAGCGCCCAACGTTTCTGTTTATGCAGTTTTTTCTTCTTTCACTGGTGCGAAAGATTTGTGGGATTGCAGTAGATTTTGGGCCGTGCAATACATTCGGGTGCGCAAGTGTATTGCTGGGCCTTCCCGTGCAATACACCAGTTGCAGCGCAATGCACAAACGCTCTCTGGCGCAATACACTTGCAGTACAATTGCCCCAAACCTACTGCACCACTCTCATTCAGCTGGGCCCCCTTTGTGGGCCAACCAAAGTTAGGGGGCGTATCCAGGCCTTCCAGATGTCAGAGGAGGAAAAGGTACCCATACTGCTACCCTTGCCTCGTTAACCCCCTCTTTGGGCCTCCTGGGAGGCCCTCGTCGCCACCCCTGGATGCGCCTCGAAGCTCTGGTCAGAACTCACCCCAGGAGAGGTCTGGGGAGTAGCGGTATCGGTGCCTTTTGGTTTCCCCACGATGGGGTCGGTTCAGATGGGGTCGGAGGATGGCACCGCATCGCCGATGCATCGGCAATGCGGCTCGATGTGGAGCGCGATTTTTTCTCCACGCCGACGTCGCCGATGCATCGCCGACGTCGCCGATGTATCACCGATGCGTCGGTGATGCACCGACGATGCGGCGCGATCCTTCGACCCCATCTACTCCGACCCCAGATGGGAGGCCTCTAGTAGGGCTCAGGTAGTACTCGGGTGGGGGGGCGGCGAAATTTCGACGTTCGAGGCTCGAGGTTTTCATGCGTTTTTGTCGGTTCCCGGCGGTTTTCCAGCCACTGGCAGCTGCGCCTCGCGGAGAGCGTTCCGGGGGGTGCCTGGGCCGTCCCGAACGGCCGCGAGAGGGCCGAGTTAGGACCAAACACCAGAATGGGCAACGTCAGGAAGGGATGTGCTCAGGCGGGGATGGATCGACCTCCAGTCGCCATTCACCGCCGATGGGAGGAGGAGGAGGAGGAGGAGGAGGAGGAGGAGGAGGAGGCAACATCAGAAGGGGGTGTGCTCAGGAGGGGAGGGGTCGGCCTCCAGCCGCCATGCGTCGCCGACAAGGGGGCCTGGCAGCCCCGCCCGCCGCCCAGGAGCGTGCGGATCTTCGGGCTTGGGGGGCCACCACCGATCCACTGGCGATCTGCTGCCGATTCCAGGTCGATGCCCCCCACCCGGGCCTTCAGTCTGGCATGTCCCTCCACAGGAGGAGTATTCAGAAATAGTCAGAAAATCGTATGTGGGCGAATTGTTCTATTACTTCTGTTTGACCTGTTTAGATTTTGTGTGTTGTTGCTGTTATTTTTTTGTTTTTGTTCATGTTCTTTTTCAATTCCCCTCGAAAGCCCGCGTGCAGAAAGAGATGCCCGACCCAACCCGAGCCCCACTTTTTAAGCTCCTTTGATGCCGTTTTCCGCCCTACTCTGCCACCGCTGTTGCCGCCACACCTTTGCGAAGATATGAGCGCGGGTTGCACTCCCGATGCTTTTCTAAAGCCAGAGCAACAAAGTACGGTCTGTTCGCGTCGTGTCGTCTGGCGGCGACCCCGCCGCATGCATTCGACGTCGAACGCCGCTGGCGACCTAGAATCGGTCGACGTTGAACGATCGGACGTTTCCGAAACGGCCGATCGTTCAAGGTGGAACGATCTCCACAGTGTCAGGAACTAAACGCCGGGCCCAGACCCCAGACGTCATGTTTTGTTTGTTTCCAGATCGCCGACCCCAGAGATCTCGACTCATTACCGGCGACCGGTCTTTCATCCCGAGTCGTTTTGACGGCCCCGATGCTACA
>CAUYUJ010000878.1:90261-108262 GCA_963575745.1 Prorocentrum cordatum
ATGATTTGCCCCCCCCCTCTCTTGGACACCCCCCTCTTAGCCGCTCCCGGGTCTAGCTGGCGCCGATCCGAGATATCTGCGCGGCGGTCGGATCGTTCATGCTCAGGCAGTTTCTTGCTCCTCTTCAGCCGCGCGCAGATGGGGGTAGGGGGGAGGGGGGAGGCTTCGTAGAAGCAGCCTCCCTTCTCAGAAGGCGCGGGCGCCCCTTCTAAGAAGCTCGCTTGTTGCTTCTTCGAGGCCGTTCCTGGCGTGCTTCTGAGAAGCAGGCGGCTTGCTTCTAAGAAGCTGCCTTTGCTTCTAAGAAGCAGTTCCGTGCTTCTCAGAAGCTGCTGGGGTGCTTCTAAGAAGCGGCGCGCCCTTGGCTTCTTAGAAGGGCGGCCAGCGCCTCCTAACAGGCAGCCGCCGTCTAAGAAGCTTTCTTTCCTCCTCCTTCCCCCCCCCCAGTGCGCGCCGCCAACCTCCAGTCAAGGGAAAAATCTGGGGGGGCCTCTGGTGGCCGGCTTCGGGCAGCGGGGGCTCTTGACAGGCAGCTCAAGATAATGAGAGGAAGACGTGGTACCAACACCGCTGCCCGTCCGTCCCTCGTCGCCACGGCTGGGTTCGCTTCGAAACCCGGGCCAGAACGCACGCCAGGAGAGGTCCATGGAGTGTCAAGCAGTGGCGGAGCGTCCTGTCATGTTCTCAGAACAATTCTGGCCGAGACTGACTTGCTTAAACCCATTGAGCTTTACATTCTAAAAACATGGTTGTGGTTATTTGGACATTCGTCTGCTCTCAGAACATGTCGTGTTAGGCCTAGGACTGCCGTGACGGTTGGTCCTTGCGCAAGGGTGGCGGCTTCGGCATCCTTTTATCCCTCCCAGACGAGCAGCGGGTCCCCGCGGGAAGGGGTCGAGGTGGCCCACGGCTCAGAACATGAGGAGCCGCCAGCTGCTATCTGGGGCCCGCGGCGGGCCAGGAGATCGACGCGTCCAGAGAGTGCGGCGATATGCTTGCTGCTCGCGCGCGGGGCAAGCGGGGCAAGCGCGGGTCGGTAGAATCTGTGATCTCGTCAGCAGGTCCGGCCGACTTCCACCCGCCGAGTCGGTTTCGCCCGTCCGACCTCGTCATCGGCGAGCAGCTCTCGCGACAGAACTCGCTGAACAGCCAGCCGAGGCAATCGATGGACAGCCTGCCGAGGCCCTCTCAGGACGCTCACGCTCGCGACCCCGCCCACGAGGCCAAGCAGAGGGTCCTGGAGATGCGGAGGGCTGCGCGGGATGCGGGCGAGCCCTGCGAGCTCGTGGTGGTCATCGTGTGCCACGGGGAGGCGTGGCAGCAGGTCCACGCGTTCGTGACCGCGCTGCGGGCAAAGTACCAGCCCGTTCACAGCCCCATCTCGGCGGCGCCCACCGGGGGGCTGGCGGGAGGGGGATGGGCCTCTGGGAAGGCGGCGGTGCAGCCGAGAAGGCAGATAGGGGGCTTCCTGGAAGCCCGCCCGGCTTCTGAGAGGCCTTCTCTTAGAAGCCCCTGGGGCCTTCCAAGAAGGCTCCAGGGGCTTCCGAGCACCGCCTCTGGCACTTCGCGTTCGCACGGGAGGGTTTTCGCGTTCCCTTCGCGCTGCGAGTAGAGACATGACCAGAGACGCCCCTGGGGTCTTCCAAGCCTTCTTCTGACTCCGCATCACTGTTTCACTCCGCGTCTGGCACCGGACCAGGCCTTTCCAAGATCGGGCGACGACATCTATGCAGATCCACTGCTCCCCGGCCAGGCCCAGCCGGAACCCATGAGCTGTGTGTACGTCACGCCCTCCTGGCTCGGCCAGGAAGGCGTACACACCCAGCAGGCATCTCAAGAGAACGCGTGAACTTTCATGGACTCCAGATTTCGTTGAAGAGAACCAGATCTCTGGGCTGGGCCCTGGGTGATTCCTTGGAGGTGTGTTCATCGCAGAACTGGCGTATCTTCTGACATGGACTGCTGTTTAAGAACATGGTCGGAGTGAAGGGAATTCTTTTGGCGCAGAGCATTCCTGACTCTAAGCAGGTGTATAACTTAGCTCCTGGGATCTGGGCGGGCCTGGCCAGGGAGCAGTAGATTTGTATATATATATATATATATATATATATAGACCTCGTCGCCCGAACCTGGAAAAAGAGGGGGAGGAGGAGGGCGAGGAGGAGGAGGAGAAGGAGGAGGTGCAGGAGGAGGAGGAGGAAGGAGGGGAAGGAGGAGGAGGAGGAGGAGGAGGAGGAGGAGGGGGAGGAGGGGGAGGAGCAGGAGGAGGAGGAGGAGGGAGGGAGGGAGGAGGAGGAGGGAGGGAGGGAGGGAGGGAGGGAGGGAGGAGGAGGAGGAGAATGAGGATGAGGAGAGGCAGGGGCCTGCTTCGTGCTGTTGATTTTCGCCGATGTGTCGTCGCCCGACCAAGACTTGTGCGCCGAGTTCTCGTCGCCTGGGCAGCGGCTGCGCATAGACTTCGCCGCCTGGCCCAGAGCCGCTCCGCCTCCTGTCGCGGCCGCCCCCCCCCCTCCGCGCCTTTCTCCCCGCGTGGGCGCCGCCGGCCGTCATCATCTCCACGCCCGTGCCGCCGCCGCCGCTGCTCTTCGAGGGCCACTCCTCCCTGGACCTCGCCATCATCGAGGGCGGCTGCACGAAGGTGCTCAGGGGAGGAAGAGGTACGCATTTCTCCCCTGAGATCCTGGCGTTGCATTTTTCTCTCAACGGAGGTTTTCGCTCAATTTCGGATTCCGGGACCCTCACAGATCGACCCGGCTCGAAAAATCACGCAACAAGATGCGGTCTCGGGCTCCTGGCGTGATTTTTGGCGATGGTGCAATTTTTTGTGCAACGTCGGATCTCAGAGTCTACCCTTGCCTCGTGTCCCCCTTTTGGGGCCTTCTCGGAAGCTCTCGTCGCCACTGCTGGATTCGCCTTGAAATGCTAGTCATAGCGCGCCCCGGGAGATGTCCGCGGAGTAGCGGTGTCGGTACCTTTTTTGTCTCCCCAGGTGCAGTCGCTCGTCGAGGCCGGGATCCTCGAGGCCAGCGCCGTGGTGGTCATGACCGGGGCCTCGGAGGACCAGGGGCAGAGTAAGGAAGGGACAGGCTCAGGGGGGGACGGAGCTTCGAGGTTCGAGGATTTCAGGCGTTTCCGTCGGTCCCTGGCGGCTTTCCAGCCACGGGGTGCTCTTCAGCAGGCAACTGCGCCTCGCCGGGAGCGTTCCAGGAGTGCACGGATGGTCCCGATCGACCGCGGGAGAGCTGAGCTATGACCCGAAAGCCAAAGGGCATCGTTAGGGAGGGATCTGTTCGGGGGGGGGACGCACCGACCCCCAGTCGACAATGCATCGCCGCTAGAGGCCCCAAAAGAGCCCGACGCCGCCCAGGAAGGAGTGTGCGGATCTTCGTCATCGGGGCCTGTCGCCGAGCCTTCGGGGACGCACCGCCGATTCCAGCTCGAGGCTTCCGCCCGCCCCGGCCCCCCCCCGAACCGGGCCCACCCTCTAGAATCAGGAGGGAAAAAACACACACACAGGCACAATTCACCGTCGATACCCCACACAATGTAGGAACATGTGGGAAGTGGTGGGGGGGGGGAGACGAAACCCAAGAACACATAGGAAAATATAGGGGCTCGTGCCATTTTTTTTTGTTTTCTTTTTTTGTTTGTTTGTTTGTTTGTGTGTGTGTGTGTGTCCTTGGGCCCCTTAACAGAAGTTGCCCCCCGTCCTCGGAGGAGTGGCACGTGGGGGAGAACCTGTACCGTGACTCGCGGGTGGTGCTCTGCGCGCAGGTCCTCGAGTGCTGGTGCGGCATCTCGGGGCGCGAGGTCTTCACGACCTACGAGCTGCAAGACAGCACGTCGGTGCGGATCCTGCCAAGACTCATGAGGAATCGTGGAGGAGGAGGAATATGAGGATGAGGATGGAGGAGGAGGCGGAGGAGGAGGTCCCACAGAGCAGGGACGCGACAAAAAGAGAAATATAGTTAGACTTGCAGCTATCCGACAACAGCTCTTCGACACGAATGTACACATCATTGGAATGGTGGAGTCAGGACTACCACGAGGGACCCATATCGTTGACCAGCACACCATCACTTCAAGCGGACACGACAAACACAATCTCGGATGCTCATCACTAGTCAACACGTCCCCTACCACGACGACAGCGGCAACCAGCTCTACTTCAATCCCAACCTTTGGAGAATAATGACCCACACTTCTCGGCTAGTCATAGTCAAGTTCACCGCACCTGGGTTCAAGCGATCAATTGTGGTAACACACGCACTACATTCACATGCCGACGACCTCGAGTGCAATCAATTCTGGGACAGCAGCAGCTTTGAGACAGATGGTACGACTGGCAGCAATACTTTCCCCCACATTGGAGAAGAAGAAAACCAACCAGAGGAATAAACTAGAGGAAGTATGTATTTCCTTCTACTTGCAGCAGCACAACCTCTTCGCCGCCAACACCACCATCGAGACATACGGAGCCAGCCATACATGCGTGGGAAGCCATGACAAGCAGCGGATCGACTACATTCGCTTACCATGTGGACAAGAGCCGACTGTCAAGTACATAGAGGTCCTTGACGATTTCGGTACCCACCAGGCCGACGACGACCACCACCCAATCATCGCCGACCTGGCCTACATCGAGAAAGCCAATATCAAACGATGCGGCATGCCCGTGGGCCGTGCGAAGTTGAGAGACCCAAGCGCTCAACAGAAGTTCGCGGACGAGATCGCAACCGTCCCACTACCACCCTTTCAAGAGGATGTGAGCGACCACGCTAGCTGCCTCTCACAACAAGTGTATGAGGCCGGGATTAAGGCTTTCAAAACCGACAAGGTTCACCCCAGGAAGCCATTCCTACAAGCCACAACGTTCGCCCTCATTCGCGTACGTAGAGCATTCCAACGGCCACTGCGACGTCTGGGACAAGACGGCGAGAACTTTCAGACACTCAGACACAGGAGTGCCTCCTCAACCTCGTCTTCCAGGTTTACGGAGCCCGCGTCCCAACCATCAGTGCATACGAGGCCATGGCGAACCCAGAAACCCTACTTGCACTTCAACGGGTAGCCGAAGATATTATACACAAATACGCCCAGCTCGAGGAGATCGCACTGGCGGCACTTGCATTCTTACGCGGGTCATCGCCACAGGTTGCAAGTGCCATCGGGACCGGCCGCTCCGCTTACCTCGAGAGCATCGCCAACAGCGCAACGGACGCCTACATCAACAACGACTTCAGAAGAGCATGGGTTGACATCGAGAGGCTCCCGAGGTATGGAGGCAGACCTCGACGCATTGCAGCTGATCGCCTGCGCGTCATCGGCCCTGACGTCATGGTCAACAGCAGCCGGCGGAAGCAGATCTGGGCCACTTCGCCATCGCAGAGCAGTCGAAGATCATGGGCCCGCAAGACGTTGCCGACAAGTACAACGCCGCGCTGAGTACGCAGCCACTATCAGAACGCTGTGCGACTCACCGCACCACGACATCATCACTGAATAAGGGACGAAGCGACAGTTAGCGCAGGCGAAGCAAGGTTGAGCGGGGGCCCTGACAACCTCATCGACGACTATTGCAAGATCGCGCCAGGCGAGATGGCCAGAATCTACCGCCCACTCCTGGTAACGGCGCAGCCGGCAACGGTGGCACTCATTTCCCACGCAGGAGGACAAACGTCATTCTCTAAGCCCAACGCTACCAAGCCATACCTACAAGCGAGACTGATGAGACTCCTCAACAGCCTTAGAGCTTAGCACCACCACCGCATCTTACGTACCAGATTCAAGAGTTTTTCGGCGCAGCTACTACGAGTCGCGCAGTGTGGAGCACGACCGCATCAGTCCACCGACTTCGTTACACATGCGACCCGTCGGCGTCGTGGACTACTTCAGAGAGAGAGAGGCGAGTCAACTGTGATCCTCGTCTTGGACCGCGAGGGCGCCGTCTGCAGAGTCGTGCTGCATGTTGATTTCCAGCTGCCGCATCCACCAGGGGAGCTCAACGACTTGCTACGCGACATTAAAATGCCTTAACCATTCTTTCCTGCACTACAGATGGCCATGGAAGGAGCGCCAATTTTCAACCGCAGCGTGGACGGCGCACATCCATGCGCGCTACTTCAAGACTCGCGCGCAGACATGTGGACCACCACGAAAGGATCCACCGCGATGGCGCCCGGCTGAGGGCACCAGCATCTGACTTCGCCTCCCATTGCCTCTTTGCAGCGGTTGAGCGACAGGACAGGGTTGACGGCGACCATCGCGTCGACGTCGACGCAGGACGCCAGGGGGACATCTTCTTGAAGGGCAGTCGTGCAACAGGCGGTGAGGGCGGATGGGGCGCGGCTTGCCGACGCTTCCTTCGTAGACGACATGAACGCCCGCGCTCGCATGCCACGCGACGCTGCGCCTGAGATCATCAGTGCGGTCGGGGCGTTCTCCAGCATCATGGTCAAGTGGGCCATGGCCCGCGACGTGCGACTCCACGCCTAACGTAATAAGATCCTGTTGCTCCTGCGCGGACGCCGGGGCAGACGGCCAAGCAGCAACTCGCCGGAAACAACGTCGCACATCGAGGGCGAGCACCTCAGCGAGCCAATCGAGTTCGTCGACCGCCAGATCTCGCCAGGCACTGCCATCTGCGACTGCGACGGAGGCAGAGGACCATATATACAGCGGATAATCTCAAATGCCACATCGAGCAGATCCCACTGCGCACGGGAGTCTACAAGCGAAAACAGCTGAGCATCGACAACAAGACCCTCCTCAACGACGCGCTCACCAACTTGGTTCTCGTCTACAACTCACACATCTGAAACCCTCTCAACCAGGGGCAGCTCCAGAGCATCGAGACCGAGTACCTGAGGGGATGCAGGGTGGCAGCTGGATGCAAGGCCAGCTTTTACGACCGCCAGAAGATCAACCACGGCATTGTACCGACTGAAATAAAATGACCAGATTCGCACGTCGCCATGCTTATCTTCAGGTTATGATATCCACTGAGACTCCCAGAACACGCCCCGACCATGCTCGTTGCGAATCATCGACGTCGACCTCGGCCGAAACTCATCATGGGGGCAAGTGTTTTACGATGGCCTACAGTGGGTGCGGACATACCTCGACGACCAGCATGAACTACACCCCACCGTGGACCTCGACCCCATCCTCAGCGCGATCCGCAGGATGCCCCAGATCTTCACGTCACAGGTCTTCACGTCACAGGTCAAGGAACAACAGCGGCTCGTGGGAGGGCGCTACCGCCAGGAGACACACCACTGAAATGTGCAGACTACTAGCTCACGCCATCATGGACGCCATGCGCCACATGTGGATACAACCACGAGACCGTAATAACTGGGGCATGGAAGGCGACAATGCAGAGCACTGCGTCCCGCTGGACCCGTGCTGCGACGTCTAAGAGAGGATGCGACTACATGCTCAACTGCCCCAGGTGGCAATGAAGCACGCCGGGATGACCCAGCGTGCGGTGGTCACCCCGCAGTGCGGGCCACGGCGGTCCATTGCTTAGGATGCCGATCGCCTCCCCAGCATTGGTTCTGGCGCGCCTCGCCGTGGCGCCCGGTGGCTCACCGAATGCGCCGCGCGAGCAACAGCTGGCGTGCCACCGACCGCAGCCCAGCTTCGGCTCGAGAGCTACGCCCGAGCTGGCCAGCTCGCCCCTGGCGCACCTCATTGCCAAGCGTTGTGCGCCATGCAGCCTCCGCTGGATCTCCATCCCCAGCGGTTCAATCTACATCGAGAAGATCAAGGCGAATACATCCGGCGATTCGCAGATGTCTTGGGCAAGCTACCGAAGTTCACCGACTTCGACAAGGTCAGGCGCCACGTCGCCAGCGGAGTTAAGGGCGTAGACCACGCCGACCAACGGCGAGTTGCATCCATCATCGCAGCGCCACGCAAGATGCGGAGCGAGACTCTGCCAGAGTACCGACGAGAAGGAATGCCGACCATCATGTCCAACGGCAAGGGCTACGACGACATGGCGGCGCCCATCTACACTCCTGGAGACCCCCGTGCAGAACCACAAGGAGCCACTGCCTGCTCAGGCGCTGTAAGACCATCGCGAGGAGTCAGCGCGTCCGACACTCTCACGCGCAACTACACGTACGTCTACGTTGACCTGGGCGACATTTACGTCTCCGTGGTTGTGAAGGGCGGATTTGTGCGAACCACCTACCGTCACCGCATCGCCTTCGCCTGCCTCGCCGCAACTGGGGAATGTTGGATGGGCGAGGTCGAGGAGAGCTGGGGCGCGGTGTGCGATAACTTTATGGCCCACTCCAATAACGAGATGTGGACCGACGCGGACCATTGGATGGAGAAACCTGGTAACTGCATGCACTACCGCTCCGCCACAAGGTACCGCGTACCAGAAGACGCTGCTAACGACCGCGGGTCCAAGAAATACCCATCCACAACTTGGAATGGCGAGGCGTCCAATCGCTCGCAAGCGCCGGCCCACCACAGCTACGAGGACCACCGTGGAAGAACAAGGACGAGCAGCATTTCGCGAACCTACAGAGACCCTATACATTTTCGAAAAGAAAGGCATGGGGAAGCGCCTCAACTTCAAGGAGATAGAACGCCAAGCTATCCACAGCTACGTCGAGCGATGCAGCCGGAAGGTCACATCGCGGCGATCACTGACATCTACATCACCTTGCACCCGGCTTCCGAGATCGGGATGCTACCGGCGCGCGCAAAGTTGCATCGTTCAAACCGGTGATGGAGCAGCACTGCACCCATGTGCAGACACTTGCATCCTACCCATCGGTCGCCACAACATCACGCCGCAAACCATCGGTGGCCTACATTGCGACCAGACGGACCCCAGAGGACAGCGAGCACCAGTAGATCTACGCCACCAACGGGACACCGCATTATTATCGGCATCGGCGCGCACCTGCCGCACGCCACCACTACGTGCAAGGGGGGGCCGATCACGTGGCGATCCTCGAGCTGAACGCGCCCATCAGTGACCTTCCCGAATGGCCCGCAATCGTCGACAACGCCCCCATCGGGTGCCCAGCACAAGTTCTGCAGGATATCACTACTACTTCGGAGACGTGCACAACGAGAACCGACGGAACCACCAACGTCCACGCTGAGGCCACCAAGCGGGAGATCATCGTCCACCGCGTAGAGTCCATCCCCGACGGAGATGCACCCGCTGAGATATGACAGCGGCCTGACTACGAAGCACCATAGTACAAGCAACCTGCCGAGATCATACTTGGCGGCTCCATGCAGATACAGGTAACCGGCGTCGACCAGCTATCCGAATACGAGGCCCAGAAAGCATGGCGGTCTCTCATCGATGACGAGGAGAGCCACGGCACGCGCCGCCTGCTTCACTACTGCCACAAACTACGCAACCCAGGCTGTTAGCCCATGAACTGGGCCCAGAACAACTTCCCCGAGCGGCATGTTGCTTTCCCCAAGGTTCGACCACCACAAGTACAGCTCCCATTGCGCGCCACTCCCGCGTGCGCCGACCTGCAGCTCATTCAGCGAAGATCCACCCCAAAGTCCAACACGCCGTGCCAATCCCTCTCCCGATCGCCATCCAACTCATATGCAGCCAGACCAAAACCCCGATCCCTAACCAGCTGCCGCCGCCGCCTGGGCAACCCCCAGGCAGAATCCCTATGCGCATCACCGCAGCGACGCCGGGGGCCAACCGATACTTCCACAGACCGTGCGCCCCACCAGCGTACAAGCAAGGCGAAACTCCTCCACCTGACCCACCTCGCCGCGGGAGGTTGCCACCAGCTTGGGGCTCGCATGCTGACGCAACGAGTAGCCTCGCCTACTACCACAACAAGGAGACGAGCACCACCCAGTGGAAGTTCCCAGGTTGCTCCAAATACGAGCCACGCTGCACTCGGCAGCCCGCCGACCCGAACATCGAGGCCTTCAGCATCAACAAGGACGGCTGCCTCTACGACAGCCTGAGGCCGATCTGCCCGCCATCCCTCACTGACCATCCCCCGATGCCAGATCGCCCAGCCATGCGCAAGCAGGTCGACAAAGCCATGGCACTCACCACCTGCGACCTACTCGACAAGATGCGGACCGACTACCAACGGGAACCAGATGTCCCCGAATGGGTCGACCGAGCTCCTCTATGGTACAGTGAGCACTCAGCTGGCATGTTCTTCCCCCGCCTCAACGTGAACCAAGACGCCGGGCCCTCCCCCATCCTCGGCAACAGCTTGCTCGTGGTCGCACCTATGCGCGAGGTAGGCCTACGCCCTCCACGCGCATGTTACATTCTCCATCGCATCAAGCAGATGCGCAGCCCGAGACCAACACTGGCACCATGCAAGGGCCACATCATTTCCGAGCGCAAGATCCACATCGAGATGCCACCGACGCGGGGGCCGACCTCACAGGGAGGAAGCACCCACCAAGAGCAACCTACAGGCAGAGGCAGTACAACTGCCGACGCAACGCCAGCAACCACACCCTCGCAGGCGACATTCAACACCTGCTCACCAAGTGCCTCCTCGAATCGTGCCAGGCCCAGCGACCGAGCCAATGAGATATAAGGCCCTGCTCGCCCTGCCGACCTTCGAGAAGACACAGCATCACAACCATAGGACAAAACGGACTACGACGACGCGGTCGCGCAGCTGGAGGCGCCCGCGGCAGGAGAACAACGCGCGCGCACTACTGCATTCAGCAGCTGCGACCCGACGCCGCGCATCAACGCTCCCATCGCGAACGGCAACCAACCACCCCCCATGCAAGTGGAGCCCCAGAAGCCCACTGGTTGGCCCCCCGTTACGACGATCACCCAAGAGAAGGTAATCCCTGACACAATCACCATCCCTATGGGAGCCACCATGCGCTACTCGTACCACGCAAGGCTTGAGGACTCCATCGCCCGCGGCGCCATCGCTGTCAACGAGGGCGGTGAGGCCACAATACTCAACGTGTCCTTCAACAGCAAGAGAGAGCTCTGGGCACGCAGTACCATCACTCAGCCCAACCACGTGCGAAGCAGCAAACAAGCCCTGATCGCATACATTATCATCGAGCACCGCTCCCACTGCCACAACATCCTGGAGCAGCTCGACGCCCTCGCCACGATGGTAGGGAAACTACAGGTCAGCTACAACACGGTCGTCGACATCCAGAAGGCAATCACTGAGGCCAACAAACCCACCTCCATGTTCCCCGACAAGCTCAACGAATACGTCAACCAATTGCGCCCCTAACCACTGGCGGTCGACATCCTCGCCACTGTGCGAAGCCGCGCGAGGTGCTGACGCGTCCGACGCCGACCGCAGCTACCGCCACCCACTCCGACTTCCTTTTCGAGTTTTCCGGCTTCCTCTCCGACTTATCCGACCTCATCTACCACGCCGGCTTCTCCGACATCCATTACCTAATGAGCATGAACTTCATGGGCTACCTCATCTACCCCATCTCCTTTTACTTCCATCTCTGATGCGGAACGCTCTTAGGCAGGTCTAGGTCTACCAGTGTGTCTCTCTTCGCCTGTTCTGTCTCCATCCCAGCGTAACCTGCTCACCGAGGTGCTGCCGCGTCCACGCCAGTAGACATTTACAGAAGGGTCGAATGGCCCACCTGTGCACATCCACGCGCTCAAGGCCAGTCCTTTCCTCCTCTTATTCTCCACCTCGTCTTTCAGGCCGAGCAAAGGCGCCAATTAGGCCCCCCACTTCAAAACAGCATGGTAACTGCATCACCTCCAACAGCCCATGGTATCTGCACCCCTCAGCCTCACCCCAAAAACGCAGGCTACTGCAGCCACCTCCGCGCCAAGCCCTGTTTACTGTTTGCACCGCCTGTTCGGCATTTTAGCTGGCCATCGTAGTGTCTCAAACCTCCTCCTCTTGATCATCATTTCATCTCCTTTCTACTGTTTGCGCCGCCTGTTGCCTCCTCTTAATGTCCAATAGCTACCGCTCACCGTTACATGATGGCCCCAGCTTTTGACCGACCCCCCCCTAGCGCCCCCCCGCTACAATCCACCGCCGTACCTCAGTCCTGCGCTCCGTACTCATATGGGGGGGGCGCTCGTGGGGTTCGGCGAATAGTTGGGACCTCCCCCCCTCTTTCTCCCTCGCCTCGTCGTGCGCGTTTTCCCTCCTTTGTTCCTCCCGTGACGTCCCCCTCCGCGTTTTTCCTTCCACCCGTGGGGAAGCCCCCACTTTTGGCATGCGGCGCCACATTTCAATGCCCGCCCTGTCTCCCTGTTAGGGGGGGCAAGGGCTGTGAACGGCTACAAGAGAACTCCATACCAGCCGATAGCTGCTGCTGCAGGAGGGGGGAGGAGGGGAGGAGGAGGAGGAGGAGGAGGAGGAGGAGGAGGAGGAGAAGGATCCTCGCGCCGATTTCTTGGATCGACGCCAGGGGCCCAGTTTCCCGCGGCGCCCGGGGCGCCGCCCGGGGCCTATGACGTGGGAGCTTGGGAGGGAGGGGTTGTTCCAACATCCTTGATGAGTCCTGGGTTTCCATTGGTCCTCCTCCTCCTCCTCCTCTTTCCTCGTTCCTCCTCGTTCCTTCCTCCTCTGTCCTCCCTCCTCCTTTCCTTTTCTGCCTTCTCCCTTCCCTCTTCTTCCTCATTGTTTCTTCGCTTGTATCCTCCTCCTCCTCCTCCTCCTCCTCCTCCTCCTCCTCCTCCTCCCCCTCCTCCCATGCATGAAATCTGCGCGGGCCTCCGTAAATTTATGTTCTTGTGCTGGCTAATTTGCTCGTCCGTAGGAAGCGGGCGGTCGATGTCGACCAGCTCCTGCTGCCCGCGTACAGCGGCGCCGACGAGCACCTCCCGCCCCTGATGGGCGAGGACCAGACGAAGAGTTTTGTGGCCCTGCAGGCGATGCCCGAGAGGGACATCGCCGAGTACACAGAGAGGCCACCCTTGTTCTCTGGGCCTGGCACCGCTCGGGCGTGTGCACGTTTGTTTTGCCTCGGAGGGGCCATCGGAGAGCATCCTGGATCATCGAGCAGAAGCAGCACGCACGAAGCCGAAATGCACGGGCAGTGGGACGTCCGAGCGACGGCAAGCGGGACCGCGCGGCATTCACCTCTCTTCGGTCGCTGTGCCGAGCTGGCTCGGCGGGCCTCGCGCTCTCGCCACCGGCCGCTGCCGGGACTCCGGTCGCGAGCTTCTGCCCAAAGACAGGGAGCGACAACAACGACCATATCGGCAACGATGATGTCAACGGCGATGGCGACGACGATGACAATGATGATCACGACGACGGCGACGACAACCATGGAATGATGACACCCAGAGGCCACCCGAGACCGACTTACCCGGGGACGCCGAGGAGTTCATGAGGGAGGACCACGGCACCTCGGCGCTCTTTCACCCCAGGTCTTGGCGGCGCTTGCACGGGTGGTGGTGGTGGTGGCGGGACGAGGAGGGTGGCCCAATCATAATCAAAGAAAGGGAAGGATAGTCGTGCTACGGGTTAGAAGAAGGGTCTTCGTACATATAGTGAGAAAGAAAATGAATTGAAGACGAACACCTAATACGAATATGAAGCAGAGGAGGGCACATACATAATAGTTGTACGGTAGGTACGCGCGGCGATGGCGTTCAAGGCTGAGCTGTGGGACGCGGAAGCACCGTGGGATGCGGCAACGCCACTGGAACCAGCTGAATTCAACCTTGAACGATCGGGGCCGCGATCAACGCTGTGTCAGCACGACTGCGAGCAGGATGGAGGATGGAAGGGGAGGAGGAGGAGGAGGAGGAGGAGGAGGAGGAGGAGGAGGAGGAGGAGGAGGAGGAGGGGGGAGGAGGAGGAGGAGGAGGAGAGGAAGAAGGAGAACGCGGTGTCAAGAACCCGTGCGCACGCCGTTGCAGCCCGACGCCGCGCGAACCTACCGTAAGCAAACACGGCACAGTTGATGGCTCCTGAAGAATTGCCTTCGTGGCGAGTCTCCATCATCGGCGTGTTTTGGGGGGCAGGATGAGGGTCAGGGAAGGGGGGTCTGGGAAGGGGGTCAGGGAAGGGGGTCAGGGAAGGGGGTCAGGGAGGGGGGGCAGGGCGAACCTTCGGAGCTCCTCGCGGACTTCTTTGGCCCGGTGTGCTGGCCCTCGCTCCCTGGCGCGCTTTTCTCGCGCGCCGGGGGGCTGCGCCCAGGAGACGCCGCCCGGGGGGCCCGGCGCCGATCCAAGAAGTCCGCACGAGGATCCTCCTCCGTCCTCCTTCTCCCTGCTCCTCCTCCTCCTCCCTCCTCCTCCCTCCTCCTCCCTCCTCCTCCCTCCTCCTCCTCCTCCTCCTCCTTCTCCTCCTCCTCCGCCTCCTCCTTCTCCTGTGCCGTCGCTTGCTCCTCGCAGCTCGGCAGAGGGGGGGGCTTCTCTCGGAAGCCGCCCCCTTCCTTCTGGGATGCCCGCTTCCAATAGCCTCGCAGAGGCGCCCTTCTTTCCAGAGGCCTCTCGTGAGCATTCCAGACGAGGAGATCAGTTGTCGTGTCCGGAGGAAGGTGTCCGGAGGATGGAGGGTATGAGCCATAGCATTCGGATGCAATGAGCGATATTTTCGGCCGCCTGCGGGTAAGGATTTCCTCATATCTCCCAACCCCCTCCTCCCAACCCGAAAGCTCTCTTCCTGATCAGACGTGTTTTAGAAAGCCCTCCCCACTCTCGGAAGCGCCCCCTTGCCCCAGCCGCCGCCCTTCACCCTACCGCGCTTCGCCCCCTGGGCGAGCACCGCCGGGCAAGGTTTGCGGCGGGGCAGATCTTCACCCCCGAGCTTTGGGGCTCCATGCTGGGAAGGATCGCGAGGGAAGCAACTCAGTGGAGGAAAAGGTATCCATACCGCCCTCCCCTCGTTTTCCCCTTTTTGGGCCTCCTGGGAGGCTCTCGTCGCCACCGCTGGATTCGCCTCGAAATTCCGGTCAGAACGCACCCCGGGTGAGGTCCAGGGAGTAGCGGTATTGGTAGATTTTGGTTTCCCCAGCAACGCGATGACAATGACCGAGATGTCGCGGGATCTTGTCGACGCCGATGGGTCGACGTTCGCGCGGCGCTGCTCCGACGTAAATCCAACGTGAATCCGACGGGAATCTGGCGCAAACCTGACGTAATCCGACGTGACCCCGACGTCAACCCGACGTGGATCCGAGCTATAAGTTGGGCCTCGATATGCCGCCCGATGACTCCAGGATTTTCCTTACAATGTGAAAGGGCGTGTTCTACCGCTGCTGGCGGAAAACTGGGGGGCGTCACTCCCTCCCCCCCCCCTCTGGAAAACCGGGGGGGGTCACTGCCGGTTCGAACCCCTCCCCCCCCCCAGTCCATCATGCGAAGCGGGGGGTCACTACCACTACCGGTGGTTCGAACCCCCACCCCTCCCCTCCGGAAAACCGGGGGGGGTCACTGCCGGTTCGACCCCCCCCCCCCTCGCCGGCGGGCCGGGGAGAGTGGGGACATTGACACACTGCTGGGGGCACTGGTGGGGACAGCGGGGACAATGGTGGGAACAGTGGGGATAGTGGGACAGTGGTGGGGACCGTGGTGGACAATGCTGGGAACAGTGGGGACAGAGGGACAGTGGTGGGGACGGTGGTGGTGGGGACAGTGGTGTGGGGACAGTGGGAATGTGGTGGAAACAGTGGGACAGTGGAGGGTACAGTGGTGGTGGGGACAGTGGTGAGGGCGGTAGCGAGGACGGCGGTGGGACACTGGGACAGAGGTACAGTGGGGACAGTGGTAGGGACCGTGGGGACAGCGGTGGGAACAGTGGGACAGCTCAGTGGGACAGCGGAGGAGACAGTGGGACAGTGGGGACAGTGGGCACAGTCGGGCAGTGGTTGGGGCCGTGGAGAAAGTGGGGGAGAGTGGAACCGTGGTGGGAACAGTGGTGGGGACAGTGGGTACAGTGTGACAGTAGTGGGGACACTGGTGGGGACAGCAGGAACGGCGGTGGAGCCAGTGGGGACAGTGGTGGTGAGGACAGTGGTGCTGGGGACAGCAGTGGGGGATGTGGTGCGGACGGTGGTAGGGACCGGGAGTCGTTTGCTGGCGGTGGGCGTGGGGGGGCGGGGGGGGGAGGGGTTCGAACCGGTAGTGACACCCCCCCAGTTTTTCGAGGGGGGGGGAGGGGGGGGTTCGAACCGGGGGTGACCCCCCCTGGTTTTCCTGAGGGTAGGGGGGGGTTCGAACCAGCAGTGACCCCCCTCGGTTTCCGAAGGGGGGGGTTCGAACAGGTAGTGACCCCCCTCGGTTTTCCGGAGGGAAGGGGAAGGGGGGGGTCGAACCTGTAGTGACCCCCCCCCCGTTTTCTGGAGGAGAGAGGGGGGGGGCGGGGGGGTTTCGTTCGGTAGTGACCACCCCCGGTTTTTCAGGAGGGGTGGGGAGGGGGGGGTTAGGGAGGGGGGGGGTTTCTTGCTGGGAAGGGAGGGGGGGGGGGGTCCAGCAGGGGGGGATTTTCGGATGGGGGGGGGCTTCCGGGTTCCAGACGAAGAGGGGGGGATTTTTCTCCGTAAAGCGGCGGTGGATCACGCTCTCCCTATAATGTACACCCATCAGAAATCGGAGGAACAAGCATGCGGTTTTGTGGACTCCAGGTTTCGTGTTTTTTCAAGTCTGAACTGGACCCTGAGCGTTCTCTTAGAGTTTCTTTGTTCGTCGGACCTGGGTGTATCTGGGCCTGGACTACTGTGTGAGAAGACGCTTCGAGTACAGTCTGTGTTCTTGGCTTCACATGCTGTTCACATTATGCAGAGGTGTCTTTTCCTTTCCAGGATCTACTACATGCCCGCCATCATCGAGCTTATCGAGGCACTCGCACTCCCGCACGTGCGCGGACAGACAGCCTTCCCGTGGCAGATCAGAGTGCCCCCTTCCTACGTCGGTAGGGAGTACTCGACGCTGTTCCTCGACTTGGCCATGGGGTGCCTCGAGGAGGAAGGAATGACGGACGGAAGGAAGGAAGAAAGGAAGACAAGCAGAAAGGAATCAAACAATGAAGGAAAGCCCGAGGGAAAAACGGGGGGAGGGAGGGAGGGAGGGAAGGGGAGGGCAGGAGTATGAGCTAGGAGGGGGTAGGAAGTAAGAGTAGGAGTAGGAGTAGGAGTAGGAGAGTACGAGTGTGAGTAGGAGTAGGCATCGGAGTAGGAGTTTGAGTAAGATTAAGGAGAAGAGGGGAGGAAGGAAGGAGAGGAGGGGATGAAGGAGGAGGAAGAGAAGGGGGGAGGAGGAGGGGCAGGATCGGAACAGGAGCAGGGAGGAGAGCAGATCAGGAGGGGGAGGGAAGAGAGAGGAGGGAGGAGGGAGGAGGGAGGGAGGGATGCGGGAGGGCGGGAGGAGGGAGGGGGAGGTGAACAGGGAGGCGTGCCGTGGGAGGAGGGAGGAGGGAGGAGGAGATGAGGGAGGAGGGAGGAGGGAGGAGGGAGGAGGGGGAAGGAGGCAGGAGGCAGGAGTGAGGTGGGAGAGGGGAGGAAGCCGGAGGGAGGAGGGAGGATGGAGGATGGAACAGGGAGAAGGAGGAGGGAGAGGTAGGAGGGAGGAGAGAAGAAAAAAAAAGATTACAAAAGGAAATAGCCGGAGTTGGAGGATGAGAGGGAGGAGGGAGGAGAAAGGAGGAGGGAGCGGGGGTGGAGGGAGGAGGAGGTGATGAAGGGGTAGGTATGAGGGAGGAGGGATTCGGAGGTAGGGAGGAGAAGGAGGTGGAGTGAGGGAGGAGTCTGCAGGGAGTAAGGAGGAGGGAAGAGAAAGAAGGGAGGAAGGAGGAGGGAGGAGGAGGAGGAGGAGGAGGAGGAGGAGGAGGAGGAGGGATGAGGAGGATGAGGAGGCGGCGGAGGAGGAGGAATATGATGACGATGATGCTGATGATGATGCTGCTGCTGATGCTGATGATGCTGCTGCTGATGATGATGACGATCATGCTGATGCTGATGATGATGCTGATGCTGATAATGATGATGACGATGATGACGATGACGATGACGATGACGATGACGATGACAATGATGATGCTGCTGATGATGATGC
>CAUYUJ010000879.1:0-20000 GCA_963575745.1 Prorocentrum cordatum
TCCTCTTCCTCCTCCTCCTCCTCCTCCTCCTCCTCCTCCTCCTCCTCCTCCTCCATGTGTGCGGCGCCCAGGCGAGAGCCCCATGCTGGCAAGAACCCAGCGTCCCTCCGCGCGACTGCCGGTGGCGTGGAAGACGAATGTGCGCGGCACTGAGGCGCGAACCTCATCCTCATTTGGAGAAGGACCCGCCCTCCATTTACGCACGGCGTGGAAAAGTTCACTCCGCATGGGATGGGATAAGAATCGCCCCCCCTTGTGTTTTGGGGGGGGATTGGCCCGTTCCGTCGGGGGGGGTCTGGGGGGGGGGGGGAGGATGGCAGTTTTGAAGCTTAAGCTCCTGGGACGCGCGTTGAGGGGTGGTCGGGGGGGATGGGGACGCTCCGTTGGAAGGTTAGTAGTCGCCCCCCACCCCCACCCCCGATTATTATCCCATCGGGAGTAAGCTTCGGATTTAGCAGACTGCCAGATGTCTCGAGCGGAGCGCCCAGTCCAGCCCACGGGCACGTCTGGTGGCGCGAGGGGGGGGGGCCTAGGAGCAGGGAGGGGGGAGGAGGGAGAGGGAGGACGGAGGAGGGAGAGAGGGAGTAGGGAGGCGGGGTGGTGGGAGAGGGGGAGGGAGAGAGGGAGGGAGGAAGGGAGGAGAAGGGGAAGGAGGAGGAGAGGAGGAGGAGGAGGAGGAGGAGGCGAGGTGGAGGAGGAGGAGGAGGAGGAGGAGGAGGAGGAGGAGGAGGAGGAGGAGGAGGGAGGAGGGAGGGAGGAGGAGGAGGAGGAGGAGGAGGAGGAGGAGGAGGAGGAGGAGGCGGAGGAGGGAGGAGAAGAGACAGGACAGGGGCCAAGATAGGTGCACTCGCGCCATATCTGACATCCTACCCCTCCCACCCATCCCTTCCCATTGCCGCTGATGTTGATCTATCCGCGGACGCGTGTCGCAGCGGGCCTGGAACTCAACAATTACTCCGACGGAAGAACCCCACATAAGAATCCTCTGGGCGAATCTGGAAAAAGCCATCACCGTCGTCCTCGTGGTTGGTGAGGCGTCCTGGCTGTCTCTTCTGCGTATATTTCCTCTCGCCTTGGCGCGGGCCCCCCTTCCACTCCTTACGTTGTCCCCATCCTCGCCCCCCTGTTTGTTCCGCGCCCCGCCACCTCCTCCCCTTCCTGTTGCATGAGCGCGCATGTCGATGTTCCTCGGCGCAGTCGCCGCCACGGCCAGCACAGGCGCGTTCTCTACTGGTCACGTCGCGCAGCCGTTGAGACAACCCCGCGGGCCAGGCTGTCGGGACAACCCCGCGAGCCGCTGGCGCGCAAGACCAAGCAGTTGGGACAACCCCGCGGGCTTCGAGCGAGGCGCAGCCGCGCTCAGGCGGAAGGCAGCACGAAGCCCAGCTCTGCCGCGAGCTGCTTCGCCTCCGCCCTGGACAAAACCGCTCTCTTGTCGAACTCCAGGAGCGCCTTCCGCAGGGACGCCGGCGGCCCGCACTCCAGGAACTCTCGCGGCGGCGGCCGCAGGATCAGCATGTTCCGCATGCACGTGGCGCGGGAGAACATGACGTAGAGGTGCAGCCACCACTGCTCGTCCGACATGCCCGTGCGGCCAGCGTCCTCGTCTCTCGCGCAGTCGATGGTGACGCCCTTGCGCAGCGTCTGGCCCTGCGACAGCGTGGAGGTCAGGTAGGACGCGTGCGTCAGGGTGAACCCCGAGCGGCGCACGCTGTGCGCCCCCGAGCTCTGCCATGTGAACTCCCTTTCGCTGGGCCTGAACATCAGCAAGCTCCGCGCCCGCGCCTCGGCCTGGCCGTCGTCGTCGGCGCCTTCGGCGCCCTGTCGCAGCACCTCGGCGACCTCCTGGTAGATCGGAGACTCCTTGAAGCCGTGCACCTGCAGCCAGATTCCTGACCCGCTCGGATTACCAACATGATCTGCGGGCCCCATAGGGAGGGGGCTCCCGCCTGAGACTTCCTCGCAGTTCACTCACAGACGAGGCTCCCGCCTGAGACTTCCTCCATATTCAGGCTTGAGGAGCCCAAAATTGACGACAGTTACAGGGTTCCGATGACCCGCTCGGATTACCAACATGATCTGCGGGCCCCATAGGGAGGGGGCTCCCGCCTGAGACTTCCTCACAATTCACTCAGAGACGAGGCTCCCGCCTGAGACTTCCTCCAAATTCAGGCTTGACGAGCCCAAAAGTGACGACAGTTACAGGGTTACCGATGACCCGCTCGGATTACCAACATGATCTGCGGGCCCCATAGGGAGGGGGCTCCCGCCTGAGACTTCCTCACAATTCACTCACAGACGAGGCTCCCGCCTGAGACTTCCTCCAAATTCAGGCTTGAGGAGCCCAAAAGTGACGACAGTTACAGGTTTCCGATGACCCGCTCGGATTACCAACATGATCTGCGGGCCCCATAGGGAGGGGGCTCCCGCCTGAGCCTGAGACTTCCTCCACAATTTACTCGAACAGATGATGACCCGCTCGATTACCAACATGAGCGGGCCCCATAGGGAGGGGGCTGAGTGATGTGAGTGAGGATGATGAGTGGTGAAGATGAGAAGAGGATGATGATTGATTGTGAGTGGTGGTGGCGATGATGATGTTTGAATGAGGATGATGCCGATGCCGATGATGATGATGATGATGTTCGTGAGCGTGTGAGAGAGTGCGAGTGATGATGATGATGAGTATGTGAGTGACTAAGCATGTGAGAGAGCATCATCGATGATGCTGATGAGGTTGATGATGAGAGAGTGTGAGTGAGTGTGAGTGGGTGTGTGTGTGTGTGTTCCTGTTCCTGCGCGGGGTGTCCAGAGAAAACAAGAACCCCACTTTGGATGTGGGGAAAAAAAACATCGTGTGATACGCAATCGGAAGAGGGGAGCTGCGTAATTACGTAGGAGGGGGAGAACGATGAAGTGGCGGATAAACGGGAGGTAAGCAGGAGGAAAAGGAGTGAGAAGAGGAAGGCGGAGGACGATGACGAATAGCAGCAGCGGGAACTGGAGGATGATGAGGAGGAGGAGGCGGAGGAGGAGGAGGAGGAGAGGAGGAGAAAAGGTGGAGGCGGAGGAGGAGGGAGAGAAACGGAGGAGGCAAGGGCAAAGGCGGGCGGAGGGCGTGTCGGATCCCCTTGAAGTCGGCTGCTGGCCCCTTGCGTGGAGGAGGGAAACAAAGAGCATCGATGAGGACGATGAAGACGACTCCTCCTCCTCCTCCTCCTCCTCCTCCTCCTCCTCCTCCTCCTCCTCCTCCTCCTCCGAGGAGGAGGAGGAGGAGGAGGAGGAGGAGGAAAAGGAGGAAAAGGAGGAGGAGGAGGAGGAGGAGATTGAAATGCATCCGCCGTGCACCCTCTCGCCTCTGCCCACCGCCGCCGCCTGGTTTTGCGCAGACCTCCCGAGCACCCCCCCGCAGAGAGGGACCCTGCAGAGCTCCCGGGCGGGAGGCCCCGGGCACCTGCCAGCAGCGTGCGGGCGGCCCCGCGCCTCACGAGCCGTCGCTGTCGCTGGCGCCCGCCGTGATCCGCCGCCGCTTCGGCCCGCCCGCGCCCCCGCGGACGGGCGGCGGCGGCCCCGCCGCGGCGCCGCAGCCTCCGCCACCTGCCGCCGCGCCGGCCGCGTCAAAAGCAGGGGCCAGAGGCCTCCGGTCCGAGACACCGGCGTCTCTCCGGTCCCAGACACCCGGCGTCTCGAGAGACCCGAGACGGGGGCGTCGCCTCGTTTCTGGCCTCTTCGGGGCCCCGACCGAGCCTCGCGGCCGTCCACAAACTGCTCGGGGCGAGGAACCAGCCCCCAGGGGAGTGATCGAGAGGTCGGGGGGGGGGGGGGGGGGGGGGGGGGGTGCGGGCGAGGACCTCGACAGAGATCTCCGACGAGGGCTCGTCAAACCTTTGGCGCAGCGCGGTGGCCCCTCAAGCCCCAGCAACGCCGATCGCAAAACACCCCCCAGCGTAACCAGACACTTTGCAGCCGCCGAGCCGCGCCCGCCGCGTCGGGGCCCCCTGCGTTTGCTTTGTCGAGCGCGATTTTCAGGGGACATGTCATGACGAGATTAGCTCGGTCTGCGCTTCGAGAATAGATCGCACTTTCGGACAGCCTGCGGCCATTCGTGTTCGGCCGCTCGCCTCTGGCAGCGCGGGGCCACAGGAGAATGCAGACATCCTGGCTCCCCTGGGGTCTTGAGAAAGCGGAGGCCTCCAGGGTTCGCTAGGGACCGGTCTCCTTCCAAAACAGCGGAAGCCCTCCCGAAACTCTCCGAAAACCCCCTTGGAAGGGTTCCCCGAGGCTTTCGGAGGGCTTCGGGGGGGTCTTGGAAGGGTTTTCGTCGCGTCGCTCTGGAGGGGGGGGGGGGGGGGGCACCAGTCCCTAGCGAACCCTGGGTTTCTAAGCCTCCCAACGATTTCTGGCCCCTGCAGCACCACACGGAGGCCTCTCGAACGGCTCGCTCTGAAGGCCGCGGGGGGGGGGCAGGGAGGAGGAGCGAGCGAGCGCTCTCCAGCGGCCTGCCTGAGGATAGAAGGAGGAGAAAAAAGGGGAGCAGAAGGAGGAGGAAAAAGGGGAGGAGAAGGAGGAGGAGGAGGAGGAGGAGGAGGAGGAAGGAGGAGGGAGTAGGGGGCCACATGCGAACCCTACCCCTACCCCCCGCGATTTCTGAGGGGAGGGTGGGGTTCACTTCGCTCGGGAGCTCCCGAATGAAGTGAACCCCACCCTCCCCCTGAGAAATCGTGGGGGGTAGGGGTAAGGTTCGCATGTGGCCCCCTAGAGGAGGAGGAGGAGGAGGAGGAGGAGGAGGAGGAGGAGGAGGAGGAGGAGGAGGAGGCAGGAGGAGCAGGAGGAGGAGGAGGAGGAGGAGGAGGAGAGGAGGAGAGGAGGAGGAGAGGAGGAGGAGGAGGAGGAGGAGGGAGCAGGGAGCAGGGAGCAGGGAGGGGAGGAGGGAGAGAGGAGGAGGAGGAGGAGGAGGAGGAGGAGGAGGGGAGGGGAGGAGGAGGAGGAGGAGGGGCTCTCTCACCTCGTGCCCGGTGCGTGCCGTTTGCCTGCCGCCGGCCGCCCGCCGCCCGCCGCCGCGCGCGTGCTGCGCCTGCCTGGGTGGGGACGGAGGAGACGCACGCGAGAAGGAGACAGCGCACACGCTTGGTTCTCGACGGTAAATGGGGCCCTCTGGGGTACACAGATAAGTAAACACAAATCACAGGATCCCCCATATCTTTCCATATCTTATGGGTGTTCGTCTTCCCCCCCCCCACTTACCACATTTTCCCATCTGCTCCTGGGAATGACATTGATTGTGTCTGTGTGTTTTTCCGCTCCTGTACATACTAATACCATATGTCCTCCTTGGAGCGCGCGCCCGACCCGAACATATAGTAGACCCACCTTGGGGCGCAGGCGCCCGCCACCGCGCATATGAGATTGCACGGTATATGTCATGAATCGGGGTCGCAGGATCGGCACTGGATGTGTAGCCAAAGGTTGACGTTGGGGGGATCACACCGCATCGCAAGCGCCTCGCCAGTGCACAGGCGACGTCGGGATGGAAAAAATCGGGCTCCAGATCGTTCCACATCCCGATGCGTCGGCGATGCGGTGTGATCTACCGACACGATCTGATCGGGCCCCACGGGCGTCCTGGGACCAAGCAAGGACCTAGACTTTTTTGATCCGCGGGTCGAGAGCGCGGCTCTTCCGAAGCTTTTGATTCACAGGGGGGGGGCAGAAGGAGGGGCGCAGGGACCCAGACACGGACACTGAGGCTCGAGGATTGACTGCGTGGATGCCGCCGTGCCCTTTCTGCCTCCCTTGGGACCCCTTCGTCGCCAGCGAGCTTCCCTTGAAACTCCTGGCCAGAGCGTACCCTCGGACGGGTCCGTGGGTCGACCTCGGGCCCCCAGACCTTAGGCTCAGGCCCCCTTCCCGTCGCGAAATACGACCGACACGCAGACTTTTTTGTTCGATTCGCGGGTCGAGAGCGCAGCCTCTTCCGGTCGAAGCTGAGCGGGCCGCGCGAAGCTTGAATTGACAATGAGGGGGAGGAAAGGGGGGAGAGCGCAGCCTCAGGGCGAGGCCGGGAGGAGGCAAAGCCTCGGGACCAAAACCGACAAGCGAACCCAGAAAGGGGCATTGAACTGCCCTCACTTGGGCAATAAGCAGTGGCGGTGCTGAGGATTGACATGGGGATGACACCGTGCCAAGGGCTGCGCTGCATTGCGCTGCCCAGTGCCATGCTGTGCCGTCTCGAACTATGCTGTTTCCCACTGTGTTGATCTGTGCGGAACTCTGTTGCGTTGAGGATCGAGTCGTCGGCGTCCGTATTTTGACCGAGCTTATCTGGGTATTTAACTCGAGCTGCCTGAACGCATGGTTCGCCCAGAGCTGGTTGTAGTCGAAACGTGTGGAGCGCTCAACCAGCTCGAGCTCAAGATCCGATTCAGTTCCGACACGGACCGCATCGACAAGGGGGCACAGGGCGCAGGGACGCGAAAGGGAATGCGCCAGGGGACGTGCCAGGGGACGCATAAGGGGACGTGCCATGGACGCGGCAGGGACCTGCCACGGGACGTGCCAGCAAGGGAACGTCATGCCAGGGGGCGCCCCAAGAGACGCGCCAGGAGACATGGCAAGGGACGCGCCAAGGAACGGGCTGGGGAAGCGCCAGAGGACGAGCCAGGGAAGGTGCCAGGGGACGCGGCTGTGGACGCGCCAGGGAACATGCCAAGGGAAGCGCCGGGGGACACGCCAGGGAACGTGTCAAGGGACGTGCCATGAGATGCGCCACGGCACGTGTCAGGGGACGTGTGAGAATGTTGAAGGCTGCACTTGCTGCGGCCGGTAGCTATCCGAAGTAACGGCCGATCACTGCAGATCCAGCCTGTTCCCCGCCCCCCACCGCACCCCGGTTGCCCCTGGCGCAATCAGGACAGAGCCCACGCGCGGGACCCCAAGAGAGAGCGAGGCAATGACAGAGAGAGGAAGGGAGGATGGGAGGAGGGAAGGAAACATTCCATTCGACACTTGACGCACGGCTTCGACTGACTGCCCGACTCAACACACCGGCAGCCAACCCGAACCCATTACGACCCCCCCGCACCAACCCCGCCAAAGACAAAACAAGACACTCGTTGCCTCCAAGTCTGGAGCATGCGAGGGCGCCTGGCGCCCAGTTTGCACTGGTTTTTGGCAGGGATGCTCGGGTGCTGCTCATGTGTTGGGAGGGCGGGTGGGAGCAAGCGAAGCGGCTTGTGCCTTCTGGGCAGGAGGTGCCTTGACCCCTCCCCGGGTCTGGCCGGGGGGGGGGCAGAGGTGTCAGCGGGTCCTTTTCGGCCGAAGGTGGCTCCACGAGGGCCTCAGAGAACCCAAGATGGCATCCAAAATGGCTCAAGATGTCTCAAGATGGTTCAATACGGTTTTCAACATACTCGAAAAGGTCCCAGGATCGGCCCAATACGGCCCCAAGTGGCCACGGAGCCTCCAGGACGCCCCCGAGAGGTAGCAATCTTTTCCCGACCTAAAGGAGGTCACTGGTGATTGCCTTCTCGCCGTTTCGCTTCCGATTGGATTGCGGGGTCGCATCATCAAACTGGCCCAATCGAGCCTCAAGAGACCCCCAAGACGGCCTCAAGAGCGCCCAAAAGGCGCCCAAGGGTGCCCCAATAGGCATGATTTCGGCCCCTGAGGTGGGGGGCATTGAAAGCCGACCTCTTCGATAGATACATGGCCTCCAAAATTGCCCCAAGAGGCCCTCAGTGCCCCTGAGAAAGCCCCAGGCGGGCCCTAAGAGAGCCATGTATGTTTTACCACGCGGTGCTGTTCCTCAGGACCTCCATGCTGGTGTAATGACGGCCACGGGGCCCGGCGAGAACCCCCCGAGGCAAAAAACTACGAAGAGCCTTCGCCTTGACTTCACCCACACGCCGGAGACCCTGGGAGGGGGAGGGCATGACACCGGAGCGGCGCCCCTCACGAGACGGAGCCTGCGGCCGTGAAGTGCCCGAGACGACACTCGAGGTCGCGGCCCCGAGGGCCCACCCTGAGATCCGACGTAACGACTACACTGCAACATCGCAAAAAAAACACTGCCCGAGCCCAAAACTCCACGTTTCCGCGCCATTTCGCGACATGTGAAAATGAACCGCGTGAAAGATTGAGGCGCCAGGATCTCAGGGTTCAAAATCCGCCAGCCCCTTGTGGGGGCGGTCACTGGGCTGTAGGACAAAGTTGCTGCTACCTGCGCCAGTTGCAACTTCAAGTCTCCAATGTTACACACCTGCTTTCTGCTTCCTACTGTAAATTGTTGAAGTCCGCGCGAGGGGAGGAGCCCCAAACCGCCCAATTTACCACGCCCGGATCGCGTGCACTGAATGCCCAGGGGGGCGCCCGTGGGACATGTAAAATACATGTGATTCACGCCCCCGAGGCCATAATCCTTTTTGTAAATTACGCGATGTTCGCGTCCCCGAGGCCACAAACCCTTTTAAAATCACACAAGAGTTGCGTCCCCGAGGCAACAAACCCTAATACATTACACTCTATTCGCGTCCCCGAAGCCATAAACCTTCGCAAATTACGCCATAGTCGCATAGCCGAGGCCAAGAATGCTCCAAGACGCCCGAAGATGGTTCCAAGACGGCCCAAGAGGGCCCCAAGAGGCCCCAAGAGCGCTCTAAGAGGCCTCCCGAGAGAGCCCCAAGAGGCCGAAATCGCTGATGTTACAAAAGGTTGTTGAAGGATGTTAGCCTTCTCGCATTTTTCTGCTTTCCGACGCTCCAAGTCGGCTCAAGAAGCTCCCAAGACCGCCCCAACACAGCCGATGAGGCCTTCAAGAAGGCTCAATGACAGCCCAAGAAGGCTTCAAGATGGCTCAAAAAGCGCTCAAGACGGCCCAAGAGGGCCCCCAGACGGCCCCAAGAGGGGTCCAACCAGGTGACCACAAACCGAAAACTTTATATGTGCCCCGAGAAGCCCCCAGGAGACCGCAGGA
The DNA here is from genome assembly GCA_963575745.1 of Prorocentrum cordatum. Classification (NCBI taxonomy): domain Eukaryota; class Dinophyceae; order Prorocentrales; family Prorocentraceae; genus Prorocentrum; species Prorocentrum cordatum. The sequence continues at coordinate 8,972 of CAUYUJ010000879.1, forward strand.
GGCGAGAATAAGACCGATTATAACCAATTCGGACTGTTCAGAAACTACTTCGGTCATATTACAACCACTGGAAACGGACTGATCGCAAACTGAAGGATTCCTATGCAAATCTTTGTGGAGAACTCCGGATTGTAACCGATCCAAGAAATTCTGCAGAGCTTCTGCAGAGCTTCTGCAGAGCTTCCGAAAAGATTATGCCGAGCTTCTGCCGAGCTTCTGTCGAGCTTCCGCAGAGCTTCTGAAGAGCTTCTGCAAAGCTTCTGCAGAGCTTCTGCAGAGCGTCTGATGAGCTTCTGCTGAGCTTCTGAAGAGCGTCTGAAGATCTTACGTGAGGCTTCTGAAGAGCTTCTGCAGAGTTTATGATATGCTTCTGCTGAGCTTCTGCAGCAAATCTGCAGAGCTTATGCAGAGCTGCTGCAGAAGAACTTACGAAGAGTTTCCGATGAGCTTCTGCAGAGCTTCTGAAGAGCTTCTGCTGAACTTTCAGCGAGGCCTCTGAGAGGCCGCAGCGAGGCCTTTTTCAGAGGCTTCTCGGAAGCCTTTCAGGTCCATAAGAATTCGTAGGGTTCCCGAAGAGGCCCTCTCAGGCATTTGGCAATTGGTAGAATCCCTGGGAAATCCTAAGATGCTTTCGGAGGCCCTCTCAGGAATCTGGGAGTTGAACGGGAGCCATTGGAATTCCTGTGATCCCCTAAGCGGCCCTCTTAGGAATCTGGCGATTTATCGGATCCCCAGGAATAGCTAGGATTCTCTAGGAGGCCTTCTCAGGAATCTGGCAATGTGTAGCATCCTTAGTAGATCCGAGGATTACCTAGGAGGCCCTCTCAGGAATCTGGCATGTTCTAGGATCCCTTGGAATTCCTGGAGTTCCCGAAGAGGCCCTCCCAGGCATCTGAACAATTGGTAGGATCCCTGGGGATTCCTCGGATTGCCTAGGCGGCCTTCCCAGGCATCTGGTAATCGATAGGACCCTCGGGAAATCCCTAGGATTCCCTCAGAAGCTCTCTCAGGAATCTGGGAATCGGTGGGATCTCTGTAAATTTCTAGGGCTTCGGAGGCCCTCCCAAGAAACTGGGACGTAGTAGGACCCGTTGGAACTCTTAAACATTCCTGAGGGGTCCTTCTCAGGAACCTGGCAATTGGTAGGATCCCTGGAAATTCCTCGGATTCCCTAGGAGGTCCTCCCAGGAATCTGGGAAGTCGTAGGAGCCGTAGGAATTCTTCAGGTTCCCGAAGAGACCTTCTTAGGATTCTGGCAAATTCCCCAGGCGAATCACCTTGGAACCGTATACGAATCACATCGGAATCCTACAAAAATAGCATAGGAATCGTACACGCATCGCTTAGGAATCGTATACGAATCACATAGAAAGCGTATACGGAATATGGCCACGTTCGAGCTCAAGTACATGTGTTTAGCTGAGATCATGATTGGCCGTCGGCGATCGGACCGATCGCAACCGCTTTTTCAGATTCCCATTGGGCGGTTTAAGGGAGTTCAGTGCACCCAGAAGCACTCTGATGATCTCTCCCTTAATCGAAACCTTATTGAAGCGACCCAAAAACATCGCAACCACTTCGGACCGATCGCAACTGGTTGTGATCAGTCCGAAGTGGTCGACGATCGGTCCGAAGTGGTTGCGATCGGTCTCCATCCCCAGGAGGCCCCAAGAGGCCCCAAGAGGCGCCTGCAAGAGGCCCAAAAAGATACCCCACGAGACAAGGCCCGAAAGGGTCAGAATGGCCTCCAGACGGCCAAGATGACCTTCCAGATGCCCACGTGTTTCCCGAAGGCTTTCCAAACCGATTCGGGGAACACATGGTTCGATACCTTGGCAGGCCTCTGGCCACAACCTTCGGCCACATAGGCGCTTCCAAAAAGGCAGGGGGCGGCGGTGATTCGCCGTAGGCGTCTTCGATCCGCCGCCCCCTGCTGATTCATCACAGGGGTGCCTGGCGTGGCAAATTATATGGTTTTGGTTTGGTTCTTTTTCCAAACGAACTCCCCCTGGGGCTTCGGCCCGTCCCGCCGGCCACCCGGAAGAGGTGGCTGCCATCGACAAAAACGGCGGTTTCGCTCGGGACATCCTCAACAAATCGCGAAGATGGCCCAAGATGGCCTGCAAGATGCCTCCAAGACAGCCAAGATGGCCTCCAAGACGGCTAAGATGGCCCCAAAATGCATCCAAGACGGCCCAAGATGGCCCCCATATGGTCTAAGACGGCCCAAAAGGCCCGCAAGAGGCCTCCAAGACGGCCCAAGAGGCCTCCAAGACGTCCTCCAGGAAGGCCCGACGAGGCCAACATCCGTGATTTTCCATTGGTTTTTGAAAGATTTTGGCATTTGCGCCTTTTCGGCTTCCCGACGGCCCCTGACGGCCCCAAAGGCCGACAAGGTCACCCCAAGATCGCCCAGGAGGCCTCCAAGACGGCCCCATGACAGCCCAAGAGGCCCAAGACGGCCCCAAGAGGGCCCCAAGACGGCCCAAGAGGCCTCGAAGACGCCCAAGATGGCCTCCAAGACGGCCCTAGAGCACCCCAAGAGGGCCCCAAGTCGGCCCAGAAAGGCCCCCGAAACGGCTTCCGACGGCGTCAGACGGGCCAGGGGCCCACCAAGATGGCCGAAGGTGGCTCGCAGCTGGCCCAAGACGGCCCAAGAGGCCTACAAGAGTGCCTCCAAGAATGCAAGAAAAAAGGCAAAAAAGATTTATGTTCCCTGGGTTTTTGAAGGATTTTGACATTTGCTTCGTTTCGGCCTTCCGACGGCCCGATACGGCCCAAGAGCTCCCAAAGATCGCCCAAGGATCGCTCAAGAGGCCTACAAGAAGGCCCCCAAGACGGCCCAAGAGGCCTCCAAGACGCTGAAGATGGCCTCCAAGACGGCCCACGAGCCCTCCAAGACGTCCTCCAAGAAGGCCCGAAAGGGTCAAAACGGCCTCCAGGCGGCCAAGATGACCTTCAAGATGCCCACGTGTTCCCCAAAGGCTTTCCAAACCGATTCGGGGAACACATGGTCCGATAGCTTGGCAGGTTTGGCCTCAACCTTCGGCCACATAGGCGCTTCCAAAAAGGCAGGGGGCGGCGGTGATTCGCCGTGGGCGTCTTCGATCCGCCGCCCCCTGTTGATTCATCACAGGGGTGCTTGGCGTGCTGAACCCTCTCGGTTTTGGTTTTGGCTCTTTTCCCAAAAGAACTCCCTCTGGGGCTTCGGCCCGTCCCGCCAGCCACCCGGAAGAGGTGGTTGCCATCGCCAAAAACGGCCGTTTCGCTCGGGACATCCTCAAAAAATCGCGAAGATGGTCCAAGATGGCCTCCAAGCCCGCCCAGGATGGTCCAAGACGGCCTCCAAGACAGCCCAAGAGAGTCCAAGACGGCCCAAGACGACCCCAGAGGCCCCCCAGAGGCCTCCAAGACGGCCCAAGAGGCCTCCAAGAGGTCCTCCAGGAGGGCCCGAAGAGGCCAAGATGTTCCATAGGTTTTTGAAGGAGTTTGGCAGTTGCTTCTTCTCGGCACTCCGACGGCTCAAGACGGCCCAAGAGGCCGCCAAGATCGCCCAAGAGGCCCCCAAGAAGGCTTCATGACGGCCCAAGTGGCCTCCAAGACGGCCCCAAGAGGGCCCCAAGGCGGCCCAAGAGGCCTCCAACACGCCCAAGATGGCCCCCAAGACGCCCAAGATGGCCTCCAAGACGGCCCCGAAGCGCCCCAAGAGGGCCCCCAGTCGGCCCAGAAAGGCACCCGAAACGGCTTCCGACGGCGTCAGACGTGCCAGGAACCCACCAAGATGGCCGAAGTTGGCTCGAAGCTGGCCTCAGACGGCCCAAGAGGCCTACAAGAGGGCCTCCAGGAAGGCCAGAAGAGGCCAAAAACCTAGATCTGCCTGGGGTGTTTGACTGATTTGGGCACTTCCTTCTTTTGGGCCTTCCGACGGCCCGAGACGTCCCAAATGCCCCCAAGACACGGCCCCAAGAGGCCCCCAAGACGGCCCCAGAGGTCTCCAAGACGCTGAAGATGGCCTCCAAGACGGTCCAAGAGGCCTCCAAGACGTCCTCCAAGAAGGCTCGAGAGGGCCAAAATGGTCTCCAGACGGCCAAGATGACCTTCAAGATGCCCACGTGTTCCCCAAAGGCTTTCCAAACCGATTCGGGGAACACATGGTCCGATAGCTTGGCAGGTTTGGCCTCAACCTTCGGCCACATAGGCGCTTCCAAAAAGGCAGGGGGCGGCGGTGATTCGCCGTGGGCGTCGTCGATCCGCCGCCCCCTGTTGATTCATCACAGGGGTGCCTGGCGTGCTGAACCCTCTCGGTTTTGGTTTTGGTTCTTTTCCCAAAAGAACTCCCTCTGGGGCTTCGGCCCGTCCCGCCAGCCACCCGGAAGAGGTGGTTGCCATCGCCAAAAACGGCCGTTTCGCTCGGGACATCCTCAAAAAATCGCGAAGATGGTCCAAGATGGCCTCCAAGCCCGCCCAAGATGGTCCAAGACGGCCTCCAAGACAGCCCAAGAGAGTCCAAGACGGCCCAAGACGACCCCAGAGGCCCCCCAGAGGCCTCCAAGACGGCCCAAGAGGCCTCCAAGAGGTCCTCCAGGAGGGCCCGAAGAGGCCAAGATGTTCCATAGGTTTTTGAAGGAGTTTGGCAGTTGCTTCTTCTCGGCACTCCGACGGCTCAAGACGGCCCAAGAGGCCGCCAAGATCGCCCAAGAGGCCCCCAAGAAGGCTTCATGACGGCCCAAGTGGCCTCCAAGACGGCCCCAAGAGGGCCCCAAGGCGGCCCAAGAGGCCTCCAACACGCCCAAGATGGCCCCCAAGACGCCCAAGATGGCCTCCAAGACGGCCCCGAAGCGCCCCAAGAGGGCCCCCAGTCGGCCCAGAAAGGCACCCGAAACGGCTTCCGACGGCGTCAGACGTGCCAGGAACCCACCAAGATGGCCGAAGTTGGCTCGAAGCTGGCCTCAGACGGCCCAAGAGGCCTACAAGAGGGCCTCCAGGAAGGCCAGAAGAGGCCAAAAACCTAGATCTGCCTGGGGTGTTTGACTGATTTGGGCACTTCCTTCGTTTGGGCCTTCCGACGGCCCGAGACGTCCCAAATGCCCCCAAGACACGGCCCCAAGAGGCCCCCAAGACGGCCCCAGAGGTCTCCAAGACGCTGAAGGTGGCCTCCAAGACGGTCCAAGAGGCCTCCAAGACGTCCTCCAAGAAGGCTCGAGAGGGCCAAAATGGTCTCCAGACGGCCAAGATGACCTTCAAGATGCCCACGTGTTCCCCAAAGGCTTTCCAAACCGATTCGGGGAACACATGGTCCGATAGCTTGGCAGGTTTGGCCTCAACCTTCGGCCACATAGGCGCTTCCAAAAAGGCAGGGGGCGGCGGTGATTCGCCGTAGGCGTCTTCGATCCGCCGCCCCCTGTCGATTCATCGCAGGGGTGCCTGGCGTGCTAGATGATTTCGGTGTTGGTTTTGGTTCCTCGTCTTTGAATGAATATCGAAGAAAACTCAGGCGGGCGCCCCCTCCCTATGGGGCCCGCACTCCGTGTTACTGATCTGAGCGGGCTATCCGAACCTTGTAACTGTCATCACTTGTGGATCGGCAATCCTGAACGCAGAGGATGTCTCAAGCGGGAGCCTCGTCTGTGACTGAATTGCGAGGATGTCTCAGGCGGGAACCCCCTCCTTCTGGGGCGCGCACTTCATCTTACTCATCCGACCGTGTCATCGGAACCTTGTAGCTGTTGCCATTTCTCACACATCCTAGGGGGGTCTTGGTTTCTTCAGACAACCCGCGCAGTCCTTCCACCTCACACCTCAACTCATACCCTGCTTTTCCTCACCATGATCTCATGGTCACCATCACCATCATCGTCATCGTCATCGCACCATCATCAACGATCATCACTACTGTCATCCCACAGCTTTCATCGGTCATCATGTTGATCACCACCCAATTTGTTACTCTGGACTCCCCCGCACAAGGAGAAGACCCCCACAGCATCATCTTGGGTGAATTGCATGGGCATCTCAGGCGGGAGCCCCCTGTAAAAAAACAGCAGATCATGTCATTAATCCAAGCGGGTCATCGGATTTCTGTAACGTCGTCACCTTTGGGATCATCAATCCTGAATACAGAGGATATTTCAAAAAAGCAAAGAAGTTTCAGTCGGGAACTCCCCCCATATGGGGCCCACAGATCATGTGATTAATTCGAGTGGGTAATCGGACTCCTGTGACGAGCGGGTCATCGGACTCCAGTAACTGACGTTACTTTTGGGGTCATCAATCCTGCATACAGCGGATGTCTCGAGCGGGAGCTTCGTCTCTGAGTGAATTGCAAGAAAATTCAAGCGGGACCCCTCGCCCTTTGGAGCCCGCAACTCATGGTTTCAATCCGAGTGGGCCATCGGATTCGTGTAACTGTCGTCACTTGTGGCCTCCTTGGTCCTGAATATGGCGGAGTCTCGAGCGCGAGCCCCGCATGTCCGTATGTGAGTGAATTGCGAATAAGTCTTATGCGGGAGCACCTTCCCTATGGGGCCCGCGAATTATGGTACGAATCCTGCCGGGTCACTGGATTCCCGAAACTCTCGCTATTTCTACGCATCCCAATACTGAATGCAATGAAAATCTCAAGAGGGGCCTCGTCTGAGTGAGTTGCAAGGAACTTAGCTGCCCCGATACGCAACACGCAACACGCGGCGTATTGATACGGAGCTCAACACGTGGACTGGAAACGTAGGTCCGACGCGATACGTTGGCCAAAACGTGGGCCAACACGTGGAGCCAACACGCAACGTATTGACACGGACGTCTCGAACACGGGACGTATTGCGTTTCAATACGGGCGTATCGAGACAACTAAGGCGAGGAAGTCTCCGGCGGGAGCGCCATCCCTATGCGACCCGCAGCCCATGTTACTGAAGGGGCCCTGGGACACACAAAGAAATACACACAAATAAAAAGGTTCCCCATATTTTCCCATATTTTCTGGGTTTCTGTCTTCCCCACCACTTCCCATAGTTTCCTACATTTTCTGGGGAGTCGACGATTAATTGTGTCTGTGTGTTTTTTCCCCTCCTGAGTTACTGATACGAGCGGGCCGTCGGAGCCCTGTAGCTGTCGTCACTTCTGGCCTGGACGAGGAGGAGGCAGAGCCGGGGGCGGAAAGGGGGAATCCGCCGGGGCGAAAAGGAGAAGGGCCATGAAGAGACGGGAGAGCGCCTCTGCACCCACAGGGACCACGACGATGGTTTGCTTCCAAATCAGTTTGGGTGACTCTCGTGCGGGTCCTGCCGTCAGAGCAGTTCGCGAGATCATCCGAGATGCTCCTAGAGAGTCCAGATGTTCTGGCGCTGCTCCCACTGAGGAAAGGGCACACGCCCGAGCGCTGTCACGAACACTGGAGGAGGAGGAGGAGGAGGAGGAGGAGGAGGAGGAGGAGGAGGAGGAGGAGGAGGACGAGGAGGAGGAGGAGTAGGAGGAGCCCACTCTTCTGCTCTTCGCGGTCACGCCCGTGGCCGCCCGTCCCCCCCCCCCGCTCTCCCTTGCCAGCCCCCCTCCCCTGGTCACCTCACGGCTCGCGCCCGTGACGTCCAGCAACCAGCCCTTCCTCGGCGTCCCCAGACGGCGTCGGCGCGCATCGTGACGAATCGTGACGAGACTGGCCCCCCCTCCTCCCCTCCCCACTCCCCCCATCACGCCTGTCATCGCCAGGCGGTGAAAAAGCTATCTCTAGGGATACTTTTTCCGAAAAGGCAGCAGCCACGGACACCGGCACCTAAATAGAGTCGCCTGAGAAGCGTAAAACTAACCCGGAAAAACTTTCGGGGAGAATCCAGGCGCTAATTATAATATATTGGAGGGCGTGTCGCTTACAACCTCGATGAAGCGGGCAGCTATTCCATAAGCTGCGGTCCGCCACCGCCTTGAGCACGCAGAGGGGCGCGCAAAGACTGCTTCAAGTATGCCTGATGAAGAGACTGTGGGATCTGAAGAGCATCCCCCTCCGGTTGCCAGTATTTACAAGCCAGGCTGGAAACCTCCCGGGCACTAACATTGTTTCAGTTTCAATCGAGAATGCCGCACAGACCGCCGCTCGCGTGATAGGGAACTACGGGAGGATGACACCATCTTTGGTTTGCATTGGGCGCACAATTCAACTCACGAGTGGATACACATCGGGTCGGGACATCACGATTGGGCGACCCTATATATACATATGTACATACATACAAACATACAGACAGGCATACATGCATGCATACATATATACAGATGTGCAAACATAGACATTTACATATACATTCACCTATACATATACCTATGCATGTACCTATACATATACATACAACTATAGGCATGAGCATGTACATACACACTTACATATGCACATGGACTTACGTGCACATGTACATGTACATCTACATGTCTCTGTACATAAACATTCACAGTCAGTGTACAGATACATGGAAATATACATATGCATATGAATGTATATACAACAATACAGTAATACACACATATACGTAAACGTATACATATACATGTACATGTACATAAGATAAACATGTACGTTTACACATACACATCATATGCATATACATGATCATGCACATACAAACATACAATTACATAGACACGTACAAGTACACACATAGTGCGTACATATGTACATACATGTACACACTTCGGTATATACATACATACGTATGTGTGTAACAATGAAGTCTAACTCCATACATAGCTCGCTCTTTACTCATGTCTCAGCTCATTGTCCATATATGTGTATTCGCTCCACTGCCTAACATTCGAAGCAACACTTAAAATCATCAGCAGGATACCGATCGGCACAAGTGTTCCAGGTATGCAAATTCCGACCTAGATGCCAATCCGATTCACGGCTGGTCAGTCCCACGATCCATTTACCGAGACCGCTATCAAACGGTACGCCGACGCCACGATATATCAACCGAAACATCCATCAGCAAGTCAACGAGATGACTGACGGAACAACCATCGGGGCAACCATTCCACCTATCCATCCACACATCGGTATACAGGCTCATTACCTGTGCATAAATTCGCCGGCCCAACGGGCCAGAGGCGTGCTAAGATCTCCAGTAACTGGTTAACAACTCTTCTAGTTCGCGCGCGCGGGGCGGCCCCTGGGTGTCCCCCGGCGAAAAGTACCCCGACCGCAGCCCGAGAAGGTCCCGGGAAGGTCCCGGGAAGGTCCTGGGAAGGTCCTGGGAAGGTCCCGGGAAGGTCCCGGGAAGGTCCCGGGAAGGTCTACTCAGAGATGGTTTTGAAGGCCTTTTGTCGACACCGCTCACGGGGACTGTGGCCTCCGAGGAGGGTGCACTCGACTACCCCGCCCCAAAGAGGCCCCCAAGAGCCCCCCAAGAGGCCCAAGGGGGCCCCAAGACGCCGCCAAGGAGCCCCAAGAGGCCCCCAAAGGGCCCCTAGGAGGCCCCAAAAGGGCGCCCAAGAGGCTTCAAAGAGGCCCCATAGAGCGCTCGAGGGCTGGCGGAATGAGCGAAGCGATCAAATAAATGGCAATCTGTGTATTACTTGCACCATTTGGATGATATGTAGCCCGCCAATGCCAAGATCGCCAGAACCACTTGTTATCGTGTCTGGAGCAAGCCACGTCTTTCGAGCCAGGCAGAAAGATCCGGCGCCCAGGCGTGACCCGGAGCTTCCCTGAAGCAGCGGTTCGTGACCATTCTGAGAGAACGCTGACACAAAAAAGAAACGAAGACGGAAGGGGGGAAAACAGGGAGGGAGGGAGACTTCAGCAAGTACGTCGACGGAGGGCGTCGATGCGGCGATCCGCAAATTGCTCTGCGCATCACTTCTGCTTGTTAAATGCTCGCTGTGACTACGCGCCGTCAGTCCAGCCGCGAAGTGATCGCAGCCTGGACAGCCCGGGGTCCTCCCGAACTTCTTGATGTCCACCTCGTTGCGGATGTAGACGCGCCGAGGTCCAGGCACTCCGCCTGCCCCGGCGCCCGGCCGCGCAACCCGCGGCTCCACTGGCAGAGGCGCCTCATCGGACGCTCTCTCGGGAGGCGGGCCGCTGGCGCCTCTTCCCCGTCCCCGACCGACCCTGGCACTGGCCGCCAAGGCGATCCCTGCAGCTTCTTCAGCAGCTCCTTGTCGTAGCGCGCGTCCCCGGCCTTCCGCTTGACAGCCCTGGCCCTGACCACGCCCTGCTCCACGCCGATGTACAGCTCCTGGCTCGACAGCTTCACGCCCAGGTAGATGCCCGTCACCCACTTGGCGTCCAGCGCATTCTTGCGCCCTCGGTTCCTGTCCGCCGGCAGGTAGAACACCGTCTCGGCAAACGGTGGGAGCGCTCTCCGGCACTTCTTCCCGCGCATCCGCTCGTACGCCGCCCGCCCGTCAGCCCCCACGTCAAACAGGCTGATCACCGCCCCCGCGTTGTCTATGAGCCACGGCACGATCATGCGGTCGTGGCCGATCTGCGTCTCGCACTGGCGCTCCACCGCCAGCTTCAGCGTCCTCACGACGCCCCCGACGGACTGCACCGCCCGCTCGACTGCGCCGTTGGCCTGGTGCTCGTCCACTGGGCTCTCCTCCTTCACGACCTGGTAGGTCCCGCCCAGAGCCTCGATGACCTTGTTCTTCAGGTCCACGATCGAGGTCTCCTGGTCGCTCTTGAAGATGAAATGCCTCACCCCCGTGTACCGGATGGCCTCCGCCACCCGCTCGATGATCCAGGCATCCTTGGTGCCTTTACTCGTCACTGCGATCGATACTGTCCATCGACATTTATGCTCGCGCAATACCACCGTCGGTTATGCTCGAGCATCGTCTCCTCCAAAGAACGCGTAGTCCATGGAGATCGCGTTGACCAGGTGAGCTCGCTCAGCACCCAGTCTACGATGATCTGCATTGCGGCCCCGTCCTCCAACGCAGTCGCCGCACCATGCCCTGAACTGCACGTGGCCTGCCGCCTCGCGCGCCTCCCGCTCGGCCGTCGCGGGCTCGAACGGCCCGGGCACCACCGTCACCGGCG
>CAUYUJ010000879.1:25000-45000 GCA_963575745.1 Prorocentrum cordatum
CTGGGGGCCTCTTGGGGACTTCTTGAAGCCTCTCGGAGGCCTCTTGGGAGCCGCTTGGGACTCTTGGGGGCCTTAAGGAGCGGACAGCTCGAAATGTCTGTTCGTGTTCTCCATCTGGGGTCCCTCTTGACGCGTTCTTTGGTCCGTCTTGGGTTGCCTTGGAAGCCCCTGCGGCTTTATGGGGGGCCTCTTGGGCCGTATCAGTGGCCTCTTGGGGGCTTCCGGGACCGCTTTGGAGCGTCGGGAAGCCGAAAAGGCAGACACCCGAAAATGCATTTAAAACCTATGGAAAATCACTGATGTTTGCCTCTTGGGGCAATTTTGGGAGTGCTCTTGGAAACCCCTTGGGCCGTGTTGGAAGGCTTTGGGGCCGTCTCGAGGCCATCTTGAGCGAGTTAGAGCGATATTCTGGATGTTCTGAGCCCTCTTGAAGGCCTCTTGGTGCCCTGTTCATATGTTTGGGGGCTGTCTTGGGCCCTCTGGGGGCCCCCTCCTGGGTCCCCCCGCCTCGGGGGGGCTCTTGGGGGCCTTGTGGAGCGTCCTAGTGGCTTTTAGTGGGCCTCTTTGGGCCTCTCTGGGGTCTCTAGGAGACCTCTCGGGGCCTCTTGGAAAGCCTTTTGGGGGCCCCTTGGGTACTCCTGGGGACCTCTAGGGGCGTAGAGCTTTAAATGTCCGTTCGGTAACCCCCTTCCGGGCCCCTTCTTGAAGCGTCCTGGGGCCCTCTTCGGCCGTCTGTGCGACCTCTTGGTGTGAAATCCCAAGAAGCGAATATAAGGTAATTTCTGGAGGGAAGGGGGCAGTTTTGCCTTTTGGGGCTCTCTTAGGAGGCCTCGTGGGGGCCACTTGGGGCGTCTTGGGGGCTTCTTGGCGGTGTTGGAAGCATCTCTGAAGCCATCTTGAGCCACCTTGGCAGTCTTGGAGGGCATCTGACTCGTCGTGGAGCGGGGACGGAAGCTCCTGGAGGCCCTGGACTGCCATGGAGGAATGAGCCTGGCCCCCCCCCCTGGGCCTGGGACGCCGTTTCTTTTGTTTGTTTGATTGTTTGTTTCTCTCTTTCTTTTTTTTTCTCTCTCTCTCTCTCTCTCTCTCTCTCTCTCTATCTATCTATCTTTCTCTCTCTCTCTCTCTCGCTCTCTCGTTTTCTCTCTCTCTCTCTCTCCCTCTCTCTCTATATTTATATATATATATATGTTTATAATGTGTATATATATGTGTGCGTGTGAGAGAGAGAGTATGTGCATATATGTGTTGGACAGAGGGAGGGGTACATATATGTTTTGTGTACACACTAACATGTATCTATGTTTGTGAATGTAGAGAGGAGTATATACATATGTACGTATGTATAAATAGAAAGAGATATATACATGCATGTATATACATATATATATATACATGAACATCTATGTGTACATATATACATATTTATGTGCACATGGTTCTCTCTCTCTCTCTCTCTCTCTCTCTCTCTATCTATGTCAGAGTGCGGGGGCCGAACGGTCATCCATTGTCCCTGGGTGCGTGGCTGAAGTGGGGATCCGTAATGAAAATTGCGTTTGTTGCGTTGTTGTTGTTGCTGTTGTTGCTGCTCTTGTTGTCGCTGCTGTTGTTGTTTCTGTTGTTGTTGTTGTTGTTGCTTGCAGTCGTCGTCGTCCCCGCGACGCAGCCGACCCACCCGCGACCAACCCGCGACCCACCCGCGACCCATCCCGCGATCCGCTGGCGACACACCCGTGACCCACCCGCGACCCACCCGCGACACGGCCCGCGACCCACCTGCGACCCCTTCGCGACCCATCCCGCGACCCGCCCGCGACCCAGCCGCGACCCACCCGCGACCCAGCTGCGACCCACCCGCGACCCGACCCGCGACCCGACACGCGACTCACTCGCGACCGACCTGCGACCCACCCCGCGACGCACCAACATTGCTTTGCGGCGGGCTCGTTGCATAATGTGTAAGACATTGGCGTCTGCGGCGGGCTTCTTCAGAGCCTCGCAGACTGCCGACGTCCCCGCCGCCTCCTCACTCTTATCCGCAACTGCGGGGCGCATATTTATAAATACAGCTATACACATATATATATATATATATATAAATATATATAAATATATATATACATGTATATGTGAATATGCCGATTTGTCTATATATATATATATATGTATATATATATACATATATATATATATATATATGCATATATATGTGTATATATACACACAAGGCTGCATTGGCGCTTCGCGCCATGCACCTTGTTCTTTGAAGACTTGGAATCGTTGGCCCGTGGTGCCATCCTTTTTTCCATCTTAGCCGCGATCCGCTGGTTCGTACTTCGGAGAAGCGCAGGAAGAGCAGAAAGGGGGGCATTCAACCTGGGACGGGCCGAAACTGCGAGTTGGAGGCCGCGGGCGCATGGAATGGCGCATATGAGTGGGGGCCGCGCGGGAAACAACTGGAATCCCGGGTTCGCAACCGAATTTCCCGAAAATTGGTTGCGAACCCGGGATTATGAGCAGAATGCGGTCATCTTCAAGGAATATCAGATGAAGGGGGCGCGGGGCGGCGGAGTGGTGCGATTTGGAAGGCGGCGGGTTTGACGGGCAGGGCGTTGGTCGGCTTGGCTCTCACGAGCCGTCGGGACCCCCTTTTGAAGGCCGCTGGGCCGCCCTGGGGCGCTGAAGCCCTTCGAGTAGGTTCGCGGGGGTTCTCCCGGAGCCGTGTGGAGCGGTCCTCCTCCTCCTCCTCCTCCTCCTCCTCCTCCTCCTCCTCCTCCTTCTCCTCCTCCTCCGCTTAAGCCAATGGAAAATTAATGATTTGGAAGTTTTTGGAGCTTCGCCAGAGCTTCCCAGGGAGCCTCCTGAAGCTCTGTGGAGCTCTCTTGGGGCCTCCTTGGGCCCTTTCGGGGCGGGAGGCTCGTATTTTCAGTTATCTGGTCCTCCCTAGGGCCCTTCGTTGGGCCGTCTCGGAGCGTTCGTGGGCCGTCTTGGACCGTCTTGGGGCGCGTCTTGGACCGTCTTGGGGCTTTTCAGGACGCTCTGGGAGCCCCTTGGGCCGTTGTGGAGCGGTTTGGGGGGCTTCTTGGGCGGTCTGGGAACGTGGGAAACTCGAAAAATCGAGGACGCTGAAAACATTTAAAAAACGAATGAGAAAGTAACATTTTTGAATGTTTTTGGAGCCTCACCGAAACGTCTTAGGGGGCCTCCCGAGGCCCTTTGGAGCTCTCTTGGGGTTTCCTTGGGCTCTTTCGGGGCAGGAGGCTCGTATTTTCAGATCGTGGTCCCCCCTAAGGCTCCTCTTTGGGCCGTCTTGGAACGTTCGTGGGCCATCTCGGACGCGTCTTGGGCCGTCTTGGGGCTTTCTCAGAGCGCTCTGGGAGCCTCTTGGGCCGTTGTGGGGCGGTTTGGGGAGCTTCTTGGGCGGTCTTGGAGCGTCGGACACCCGAAAAAGCGAGGACGCTGAAAACATTGAAAAACCATGGAAAAGTAACAATGTGGGATGTTTTTGGAGCCTCACCGGAGCTACTTAGGGGTCTTCCCGAGGCCCTGTGGTCTTCCCGAGGCCCTGTGGAGTTCTCTTGGGGTTTTCTTGGGCCTTCTCGGGGCGGGAGGCTCGTATTTTCAGTTCGTGGTCCCCCCTGGGGCCCCTTTTTGGGCCGTCTTGGAGCGTTCGTGGGCCATCTCGGGCGCGTCTTGGACCGTCTTGGGGCGCCCTCAGCGCGCTCTTGGAGTTTCTTCGGCCGTCTTGGAACGGTTTTGGGAGCTTCTTGGGCGGTCTGGGAGCGTCGGAAACCTAAAAAAGCGATGACAAACATTGAGAAACCAATGGAAATTCAACGATTTTGTTCTCTCGGGCCCCCTTTGAGAACGGTCTTGGGGCTCTCGCGGAGGGTCTTCAAGGCTACCCGGGTGCTACCCTGGACTGTCTTGGGTGTCTCTGCGGGCTTGCGCCGACCGATTTGGCACTGCCGCTCGCCTGCGTGCACGCCTTGGAAAGGATTTTCGGCCACCCCCGTGGCACGGATCCGGGGTGTCCCCTTTCGGGGGGGGGGGGGGTCCGCACCCCCGGAATGATAAAAATATAAAAAAGGGCATGTGTGTGTCTCTGTATCTACATAGATAATGTGTAAAATATAAAATATGTGTATATATATATATATATATATATATATAATATATATATATATACATATATGTCGACATACGTATGCATACATACATATTTATACTTAGCCGCGCCCGCTTCTCATTGCGTTCGCCAATGCTCTGTGCATTGCGCAGGCGTCCTCAGATCGCGGCGTTGCGCGCGACGAAGTCATTGGACGCGGCCAGGCCCCGCATCACGCTGGCCATCGCGCCGCCGACGTTGACGTAGAAGACGTACTCGTCCATCTCTGCCTCGCTCAGGTGGAGGTGGCCGCAACGCTTGCGTGACCATCCCTTGGCGCGAGCGTTCTCCGACTCCACGTCGTTGGTGTGGAACCCAGTCTTCTTGTCCCTGTACTGGTTGCCCTCGTGAACCACCGCGGGGGGGCTCTCGAAACCTAGTTTCCCCAGGGCTGAACGCGCTGAGGCCGACGGGGCGTCGGCCTTGCGCGGCAGGAGCTTGTGCGTCACCCTCTTCCTGAGGTCCTGGCGCGTGTAGACGTCGGACTTGTTGCCCACGAGTACGGCGATCCAGAGCCAGCGGCCGTTGCTCTTCAAGTTGGCGGCGGGCCTCTTACGAATGGCTACGTTCTTCCGCGGGGGGGCCCTCTTCATCGGCTTCTTCATCGGCCTCTTCATCGGCCCCTTCATCGGCCCCTTCATCGGCTTGCTCTTGAGCTTGAAGGAGCCCTTTCTGCACTTGCTGGGTGTTGTAGACCGTCCGCGCTGGCAATCGCTTCAGGATCTGCTTCCGCACCAGCTTGGTGGTCCTGCGCGGCCCTGCGCGCGCCGTAGTGGCCCCGCCTTTGTTCACGCTCCTGGATTCGAGCACCCATCCGTCCGCCTTATCGACGCCGATCACCGTCTCGTCGACGACCACGGTGTCCCCCTTCTTGCCGCCGACCATGAGGGCGTCCAACGCAGGCAGCGCTTTCCCCGGGCATTCCTGGTAGAGCTGCTTCCAAACGGAGATCGTGCCCCTGTGAATGTTGCCGAACAGGTCGGCCATCTCGTCTTGGGCGTCCTTGAGGTTGCGCCCCAAGCGGAGGTTGTTGATCAAGTACAGGAAAGGCATCCACGAGTTCACAGGAACCTTCGTGAGGAAGCCGCGCGAGTTCACAGGTTCGCAGAAGTGCTTGTGCCCGACGGTCTTGCACGACCAGCGGTAGGTGTTCCACTCGCGGTCGGCGCGGGCTTCGAACTTCGTCGGCCCGCCGCACTCGGCGCACCCGCTAGGCCGAGCAGCGACGCCGTAGTGGAGGAATATGGCAATCGCGCGCAGGCTGCGGCACATTGCCATCAAGAACGCGCGCCCGAGCGGTGTCTTGCCGACGCTGGGCTCCCCAACGAGGACAAGCGAGTGGTTGCTGCTGATGAGATCCGCCATGGCATTGAGAACGAGAAGGTTGAAGTGCTCATCGCAAAGGGTCACGATGTTACTGAACTCCTTCTTCGCCAGAGCGCCCTCCGCCGCCAAGGAGCGCAAGGACTTCTCAACGAGGCCGATGGGCCATCCGTGGAGGGGCACCCCTGCCCTCATTGCGATCGTCTGCCAGCGCGCCTGCTGCAAGCCCACCGTGGACTTCGGGGCCTCGTTGATGATGTAGTCGAAGCCAGCGTTGATCTCATCGTCGCTCTTCTCATAAAAAGCGTTCTGGGTGGCCTTCGCCTTGGCTTCGGGCGAGAGGAAGAATTGGCGAAACTGTTTGCCGCCAAAGGCTTCAAACACGCATTGCCAGACCTTCGCGCCGATCTTCGGGTGCACGAAAACCAGCCTCCGCGGCGCCCCATAGGCCAACTCCTTGAAGGGCGCGAACTTCATCTTACGTTCGGGGCTCTTAAGGACGATGTGCTTGAGGATTGTTTCGGCGCCGTCCTGGCCGTCCAAAATAGCGAGCTGGAGCTGAGTTTCTGGCGGGGGCGGGCTCTTGAAACCGCACGGCGCTGGGAGGCCGCTCCAGTCGTTGTTCTCGGACGCTTTCTTGTAGAGTGCATCCAAGTTGGCTGGGGCGGCATCCGCGTGGTTCACAACTAAGTCGATGTAGTGTGCCAAAGCGTTGTCCTGCGGCGTCACTTCCTTGGTGAACTCGTCCAGGATGTCAGCCGTGATCCTCGTGGGAGTTGTCGGGGTGACCAGCGGCGCCGAGAGTGCGCGCAAGAAGTACCCCTCGACGCGCTCCTTGATGCCCTCGTACATGGCCATAGCGAGTCGAGGCGGCGCGGCGGGCGGCCGAGACGCGGCGAGAGCTTTGCGGTCGAGCCCAAACAGCTACGAGCTAATGCCGTTCGCTCCTCTCGGCGTAGCTCCGCGCCCGCCACGGAGGGGCATCCGTTTTTTGGGATGCCCCTCCAGAGCAGCGCCGTGGAAGCGCTTTGCAGTGTTGAAATCTTGGTTTGTGGTGCGGTATCATCACTGATGCTGGGCCGTTGCTGGTGTCGTTGCGTAACAAGTGTGCGACCATGTGGCCTTGTGTTCGGGCACAATGATGGGAACCCGTTTTTTGGGTTCCCTCCTGGGTCCGCGTCCGCCACAGAGGGGCATCCGTTTTTGGATGCCCCTCCAGAGTAGCGCCGTGGAAGCGCTTTGCAGTGTCGAAGACTTGGTTTGTGGTGTGGTGTCATCACTGATGCTGAGCCGTTGCTGGTGTCGTTGCGTAACAAGCGTGCGGCCATGTGGCCTTGTGTTCGAGCACAGTGATGGGAACCCGTTTTTGGGTTCCCTCCTGGGTCCGCGTCCGCCACGGAGGGGCATCCGTTTTTCGGATGCCCTCCAGAATAACGCCATGGAAGCGCTTTGCAGTGTTGAAATCTTGGTTTGTGGTGTGGTATCATCACTGATGCTGGGCCGTTGCTGGTGTCGTTGCGTAACATGCGTGCGACCATGTGGCCTTGTGTTCGGGCACAATGATGGGAACCCGTTTTTGGGGTTCCCTCCTGGGTCCGCGTCCGCCACAGAGGGGCATCCGTTTTTGGATGCCCCTCCAGAGTAGCGCCGTGGAAGCGCTTTGCAGTGTCGAAGACTTGGTTTGTGGTGTGGTGTCATCACTGATGCTGGGCCGTTGCTGGTGTCGTTGCGTAACAAGCGTGCGGCCATGTGGCCTTGTGTTCGAGCACAATGATGGGAACCCGTTCTTTGGGTTCCCTCCTGGGTCCGCGTCCGCCACGGAGGGGCATCCGTTTTTCGGATGCCCTCCAGAGTAACGCCATGGAAACGCTTTGCAGTGTCGAAGTTTTGGTTTGTTGTGTGGTATCACCACTGATGCTGAGCCGTTGCTGGTGTCCTTGCGTAACAGGCGTGCAACCATGTGGCCTTGTGTTCGGGCACAGTGATGGTAACCTGTTTTTTGGGTTCCCTCCTGGGTCCCTTCCTGGGTTCCCTCCTGGGTCCCCTCCTGGGTTCCTTCTTGGGTCCCCTCCTGGGTTCTCTCCTGGGTACCCTCGTGGGTTCCCTCCTGGGTCCCTTCCTGGGTTCCCTCCTGGGTCTCCTCCTGGGTCCCTTGCTGGGTTCCCTTTTGGGTCCCCTCCTGGGTTCCTTCTTGGGTCCCCTCCTGGGTTCCCTCCTGGGTACCCTCGTGGGTTCCCTCCTGGGTCCCTTCCTGGGTTCCCTCCTGGGTCTCCTCCTGGGTCCCTTGCTGGGTTCCCTTTTGGGTCCTCTGCAGGAGCGTCTCTGGGACATCTCTGGGGCCTCCCTGGTGCCTCTCTGGTGCCTCCAGGGGTGTCCTGGGGCCTCCTGGGAGCGTCCGGAGCCGTCCGCCCCCCACGGGGGCCTGGCGGAGAGGGGTGAAAAACCAAAGAAACCTAAGGAAAAACCCAAAAAAAAAAAACAAAGAAATCAAAGGCAGACCACCGAAAAAACAAAAAAAACCTAAGGAAAAACCAAAAAAAACAAAAAAACAAATATTTCAGTGCTTCGTCCACCCCCGCGCCCCCAAGAGAACGTATTGAAATCTTTGTTTTTTTGTTTTTTGGGTTTTTCCTTAGGTTTTTTTGTTTTTTCGGTGGTCTGCCTTTGATTTCTTTGTTTTTTTTTGTTTTTCCTTAGGTTTTTTTGTTTTTCCTTGCCGTTGTTGTTTTTCGCTCGCCCCTTGCCTGGATGCCACGGATGCAGACTCTCTTCAGAACAATGGCAAGACAGAGGAGGAAGACGACGACGACGACGACGAGGACGACGACGAGGGTTTCCTATGGTTTTGCTTGATTCCGCCTTCTATAGGGGAATCTGATTGGGAGGAGGAGGAGGAGGAGGAGAAGGAGGAGGAGGAGGAGCAGGAGGAGGACGAGGAGGAAGAGGACCCTGGACAATCGGCCCCCTCTGCTCAGTTTGTCAGGGGGGCGGGGATACGGCAGGACCCATATATATATATATATATATATATATATGTATATATATGTGTTTATATATGTATCGATCGATCGATCGATCTATCGATCTATCTATCTATCTATCTCTCTGTATATATATACACATATATATATATAAATAAATAAATAAATAAATAAATGTGTGGGGCTTCATGGAAGCCTCCTGGGGACTTCTTGGGACCTCTTGGGCACCTCTTGGGAGCCGCTGGGGGCCTCTTGGGGGCCTCCAGGGGCGGAGAGCTCGAAATGTTGGTTGGTGTTCCCCCTCGAAGTTTTACCTCAAGGCGTTCTTGGGGCGCTCTTGGGCGGCGGTGGAGGCCTCTTGGGCCGTCTGGGGGGCCTCTTAGGTCGTCTCGGCGTCTTCGTGGGGGCCTGTTGGGGCGATGTCCGGGGCTTCCGGGACCGTCTTGGAGCGTCGGGAAGGTGAACAGGCAGAAACGCGAGCATACATCAAAAACCTTAGGATAATCACTGATGTTTGCCTCTTGTGGCCCTTTTGGGAGAGCTCTTGGAGACGCCTTGGGCCGTGTTGGTCGCCTTTAGGGCCATCTTGGAGCCATCTTGGGCGCGTTGGAGCGATATATCGGTGACTGTAGCCCTCTTGGAGGCCTCTCGCGGCCCTTTTCATCTGTGTTGGGGATGTCTTGGGCCGTCTGGGGGCGTCCCTGGGTCGTCTCGGCGATCTCGTGGGGGCCTGTCGTGACGATATCTGGGTGTCCGGGACCATCTTGGAGCGTCGGGAAACTGAACAGGCAGAAACGCTTAAATGCACCAAAAACCGGAGTAAAAATCAATGATGTTGGCTTCTTGGAACCCTTTTGGGAGTGCTCCTGGAGACCCCTTGGGCCGTGTTGCAAGCCTCTTGGGCAATCTGGAAGCCATCCAGGGCACGTTCGAGCGATACGTCCGCGTTTCGAAACCTCTTGGAGCCCTCTCGCGGCCCTTTTCATCTGTGTTGCGGCTGTCTCCTGGGCCGTCTGGGCGCGTCTGGGCCGTCTCGGCGCCCTCGTGGGAGCCTGTTTGGACGCGGTTTAAATGTCCCGGACTGTCTTGGAGCGTCGGGACGGCACAACAGGCAGAAACGTTAAAATGCACCAAAAACCTAAGGAAAATCAATGATGTTGGCTCCTTGGGGCCCTTTTGGGCGTGCTCTTGGAGACCCCTTGGGCCGTGTTGGAAACCTTTTGGGCCATCTGAAGGCATTGTTGGGCGTGTGAGAGCGATATTTCCGTGACTGCAGCCCTCTTGGAGGCCTCTTGGGGCCGTTTTCATGTGTTTGGGGGATGTCTTGGGCCGTCTGGGGGCGTCGCTGACGGCCCGGAGCCCCCATGCGCTGTCAGGGTCCCTTTTTGAGAGGACATACATACAGACATGCGTACAGGTATACATACATACGCACGTGCGTACGTACAGACGTACAGACGTACGTACGTACATACGTACATACGTACAGACGTACAGACGTACATATACACATATATATATATATATACATACATACATACATACATACATACATACATGCATGCATGCATGCATGCATGCATGCATACATACATACACACATACATACATACATACATACATACATACATACATACATACATACATACATGCATGCATGCATGCATGCATACATGCATGCATGCATGCATGCATGCATGCATGCATGCATGCATGCAGACAGACAGACAGACAGACAGACAGACAGACAGACAGACAGACAGACAGACAGACAGACAGACAGACAGACAGACAGACAGACAGACAGACGTGTGCAGATATCCCCCCACCGTGCCGCTGGGCACGGGCTGGGCGCGCCCTCGGGTGCTGTGCCCAATCCCCCCGGGCCTCGGCCCTCGATCCGCACGGGGCCCCGAACTCCCCCAGGAGCCCCCTCGGGCCTGGCGCGTGCCCCCCTATGGGGGCTCCAGCGGCTCCTCGCGCCACTGCTTCCGGCCACGGGAGGCCCCCGGGACGGACCGGGAGGGCCTCGAGAGGCTTTGGAGGCCCCGTGGGGAGGAGGAGGAGGAGGAGGAGGAGGAGGAGGAGGAGGAGGAGGAGGAGGAGGAGGAGGAGGAGGAGGGGTGCGCCGAGGAGCTCGTCCGCCCACCTCGCCCCCTCCCCAGCCCCTTGGGACTGGACTTGGGCCCCGGGGGAGGGGGAAAGGGGGAGGGGGACAGCCAGATATCTCACACGCCTTGTCGCCCCCCAGCAAGCGGGGGTCGGCGGACTCGACGGTGAAGACGAGAACGACGACGACGGCCACGACCACGACCACGATTACTTACCCTCCTCCGCCTCGTCCTTCTCCTCTGCCTCCTGATCATCCTCTTTCCCCTCCTTTAGCACCTGTCTTCCTCGATCCTCCTCCTCCTCCTCCCTGATCCTCCTCCTCCTCCTCGGTCCTGGATCTCCTCCCACTCCTCCTCCTCCTCCTCCTCATCCTCCTCCTCCTATTCCTCCTCCTCTTCCTTCTCTTCGCATGTCATCCCACAACTGATTGGGGCAAACCAGACAGGGTCAGATCGCATTGAGGGCAAGTTTCCCTATTGAGAATCCTTTCATCTCGTGATGATCAAATTTTCGGTGGCAACGAAAGGGGGGGATAGGCATAGGGGGGGATGCATCGACCCCCCATTGCCCATTGTTCGCCGATAGAAGCCCGATAGCCCCAATCTGCCCAGGAAGGTGCGGGTTCACTATCGGAGGCCGATCGCCGATCTATCGGCGATGGGTCGATGCATCCCCCCCTACGCCAGTCCCCCCCCACATCGTTGCCCCTCAAACTTGTTGGGCCCGAGTCAGAGTCGACTCGTGTCCTCTTTCTCTTCCTCCTCTATTCCTCCCCGAACGTTCTCTTCAGTCGTCCTCCTTCCCCAGGCTATTTCCTCCTCTCCTCCTACCTCTCTCCCGTCCAGCGTGGTATATATTGCACGGTGGTTGGAAATCTTGGAGGCAATGTGGAAGGTATCGGGATCACCTTGGAGCGGTCTTCGGCCTTCTTGGGGCCGTCTGGGCGGCCCGCCACAATCTTGGGGCCGTCTGGGCCCTCTTGGGCCCATTTTGGGGCTATCTCGGGCTGATTGGAGCCATCTTGAGACTCGCAAGCCAATCGGAAGCGAAAGTATGATAATGCAAACAACATTGATCTCCCTTAGGCGTTTGATGGATGTGGGCTTCTTTGGGGGATCCTGAGGGTGCTCCGAGGGCACTCGGAACCACTTTGGAGCTGACTTGGAGCCTCTCGGAAGTACGTCGGAGGCTATCTTAATCCATCTCCGGCTAGATTGAGCCATCTTCCAGGCAATCTTGGGCTATCTCTAGCGCCCTCTTGGAGCCATCTTGGACCATCTTGGACTCTCCAATCGGTTGCGGGGCGGCCCGTCCAGACCCACTGGTTCTAGCAGGGGGAAAAACAGTTCGTCAAACCACCTACGCCCAGAGGGCTGGGGTGATTCAGGATTATCGGCGAGGCGGGATTCAGGGTTATCGGCGAGGCCTCGGCACGTGCGGAATATCGTATGCATCATGAACCCTGCACCGCACAGCTCACATCACCTATAGCTTACATAACAGAGCTCACACCACGGAGCTTCCACCTCCACCAACCCACCAGCCCACAGGTCCGCGGGTCCACCGGTCCGCCGGTCCACCGGTCCGCCGCTCCACCAGTTTAACCGCCGGTCCGCCGGTCCACAGCCAGTCCGCCGGTCCGCCAGTCCGCCGGTCCACCGGTCCACGGGTCCGCTGGTCCACCGGTCCGCCGCTTCGCCATCCATCCGCCAGTCTGCCGGTCCACCAGTCCACCAGTCCACTGGTCCCTCGGTCCGCCGGTCCGTCCGCTGGTCCACCGGTTCACCAGTCCACCAGTCCGCCAGTCCGCCAGTCCGCAAGTCCACTGGTCTACCGGTCCGCCGGTCAGCCGGTCCACTGGTCATGGTCCAACAGTCCACTGGTGCGCCAGTCCACTTGTCCACCGGTCCGCCGGTCCACTGGTCCGCCGGTCCACCGGTCCGCCGATCCGCCGATCCACCGGTCCACCGATCCACCGGTCCACAGGTCCACTGGTCCACTGGCCCTGACCTTCCAGAGAGCTATTTCTTCGCACTGGAGGCCTAAAAACCTAAAAAACTGGGCGAAACGGCCTAAAACCAAGACGTATAATAGCTTTTGGGTAGGTTTTTAGATCGGGTGTATTTTTAGCCCTCCTGGAAGGTCAGGGGGTCCACCGATCACCAGTCCACCAGTCCACCAGTCCGCGGGCCCACCCGTCGACTGGTCCGCTGGTCCACCAGTCCACTGGTCCACTGGTCCACCAGTCGACCGGTCCGCCGGTCCAATAGTCCACTGGTCCACCGGTCCACTGGTCCACCAGTCCACTGGTCAGAACTATTCCACTATTTCAACAGTCCACTGATCAGAACGCGCAACTGGTTGAAGGTTGGATTAGCGTGGCGGGGCGGATCGCGCACTAAAGATCAATCCGCATCGAATTGAGAAATCGGATCGAGTCGGAATGTGCGTCGCATCGGGCCACATCGGCACTGAGTCGAAAACGAATGGGATCGGCCGCGCCAGGATGCACAACAGCGCAGTGCAAGCATAAGGCCGCATCGGACCGTCGGAGTATCGGAATCGGACCGGATCGAGCCGGCCGGAATCAACATCGAAACGGATGTATCCGAACGAAGTGGACCCTGATCGCGTGGAGGGGGAGCGGGATGGGTCTGCTCGACGCGGGGAGCGGGTGGACTGAATCGAGCTCGTCGCCGCCAGGCGAGTCCATCGGAGATCCAAGGAATCCCCGCGGACCCTCGAAAGTTCATGTTCATGCCATCCCAGACATCCAGCTGCTCCAATTTATTCGATGCGTAGGCCCCGGAGGTTTGGACCACTTCTCTGGGGCCCGTTTCTCGCCCTGTATCGTTTTTTCACGCTCCCAAGACCCGGCGAGGGCCCCCAGAAACCGAAAACGGCCAAAAACCGCCTGCTCCAATTTTTCTGAAGCGTCGGATCTCAGGGATGTTTTCTTATTCGACCCAGGGAGTGGTGGCGGAGCAGGCCGCAGGCCTCTGGATACAGCTTGACATGCAGGCAGGATGGCAAGTTCCCCGTGTCCTCCTTCGGCGGCGCGCCCAGGGGGGAAAGGCATGGGGGGCGGGCCTTCTCAGAAACCTCAGAAGGCGTCCGCCTTTCTGCAAGCCCAGACATGATCGCGTCGTAAAAGAATCACGACGGAAAGTTTTTGGCAATTTTCGGCCTCTGGGGGCCCTCGCCGGGCCTCTGGAGCATCAAAAAACGACTCGAGATGAGAACCCAGTCCCGGGGAAAGGGTCGGGACTTCCAGGGACCCCGTATCGAAAAAATCTGGACGTCGCATGTCTGGGAAGTTATCTCCGAAGCCACAGAGGGCTTCTCAGAAGGCCGGGGAGCTTCTGAGAAGCCCCGCCGCCTTCTGAAAGGGCCTGCGAACTCTCACTTCCCCCCTCGACGCGCTGCGGACTCGTAAGTCGAGACGTCGTTGCGCTCGGAAGGCCAACAGTAGCGTCTGGAGACGCTGGGCACGAAAAAACTTAAAAAGGAGAGGGAATAACCTGCTCTCGAGCCTGCGCAAGGAAAGGCATCATGGGGCAGCACACAGCTTGAGGCCTCTCTGAGCCGAGCTGCACTTTGCATAATTGTACATGCTTGTGTGAGCCGAGTAGCCTCGTGAATCCATCGGCCAGGCCGCGACCTCGGAGACGCGCTAGATCACCGCCACAGGCTCAGGAGAGTACCGTCCCTCACCGACATTGTTGGACTCGGCAGCTTCAACATTGTTGTCTTCGTTTGCAGGCGGATCCCCCACACCAAGCGCGCCCCCATAGCAGCGCATGAAATAGAATAAGAGCACCGCCAGCATCACCAAAACAACAACAGCAGAAATTATGACGATTACGATAATAGTCGAGGACGCCTCCGTCTCCTCCTCCAGTGCCAGCGGGGTCACCACTGCCAGCGTCGTGGATGTATGGGGTCCGGTTGTCGTGGCAGGGATCACGATATTTACCACTGGCTGAGATATCACAACTGATGAAACATCCAGCGTTACACCGACTGCTTCGAAGGCCGCGTCAAGTGCAGACGTAAAAGAGGAAAGTGCATCGCCAGTGCCACTCGCCTGACTGGCAGCAATGTCAACTGCATCATTGACGACATCCTTATTTGCCGTGATCTCAAAATCGACCTGCCATGCAGTCGGATCTGAGCTTGAAAGCTGACGGGTCACGAGACGACGAGACAGCGTGACATCTACAGTCAGTTGGTCCTCTTCCAAGCTGTACTGGTCAAGCAGAACAGCAGTTACCACACTTGCAACCTGCTCCTGCGTGCCTGCAGCATTGAAGGTGATAGAGCTGCTCATCACATAAAGCGGCGTAGTGGTGCTCGTCTGGGTCGTCGTTGCAGCGAAAGTAGTGTCAACAGTAATCGTACTAGTCAAAACGGCAGTGCTGGACATGGTCACGAATGAGGCCGTACTGGTAGTGGAGCCAGTCATGGTAGCACTCGTCGGAATGGTCCCGGTCATATTGATAGTTCCGGTCCCAGAATACTCGATGGTACTTGTACTTGTCTCACTGGTGCTGATGCTGCTGGTGGCAGTGGTCAAGCTAGTGATGCTGGTCACGCCAGTTTGGGACGTTATGGTACTCGTCGGAGAGGTTCCAGTCGCAGTGCTGGTCCCGGTGGTGATGCTGCTCTCAGTGATGGTGGTGGCACTGGCACTGATACTGGACGCACTGATGCTGCTGGTGGCAGTGGTCAAGCTAGTGATGCTGGTCACGCCAGTTTGGGACGTTATGGTACTCGTCGGAGAGGTTCCAGTCGCAGTGCTGGTCCCGGTGGTGATGCTGCTCTCAGTGATGGTGGTGGCACTGGCACTGATACTGGACGCACTGATGCTGCTGGTGGCAGTGGTCAAGCTAGTGGTGCTGGTCACGCCAGTTTGGGACGTTATGGTACTCGTCGGAGAGGTTCCAGTCGCAGTGCTGGTCCCGGTGGTGATGCTGCTCTCAGTGATGGTGGTGGCACTGGCACTGATACTGGACGCACTGATGCTGCTGGTGGCAGTGGTCAAGCTAGTGGTGCTGGTCACGCCAGTTTGGGACGTTATGGAACTCGTCGGAGAGGTTCCAGTCGCAGTGCTGGTCCCGGTGGTGATGCTGCTCTCAGTGATGGTGGTGGTGGTCCTGGTACTGGTACTGGACGCACTGATGCTGATTGTTCCAGTGGTTCTGGTCGAAGTGCTGGTCCCCGAGGTGGTGGTGCTCTTTGTAATGGTGGTCCCAGTACTGGAGCTGGTCGCACTGGTGCTGGTCGCACTGCTAATGCTCGTGACGGTGGTGGTGGTCGCCGTTGTGCTCGTCATGGTGACACTCACGGTTGTCCTGGTTGCAGTAACTATCTTGATTTCAGGCTCTGCAATGTAGAACGAAGATGTCGTTACATTCAGGCCTTGCGATCCAAAGCTTGCTTGCAGACGGTCTGTAAAATTTGCAGTAGCATTTGCAATAGCAGCTGTCATCTCTAAGACCTGCGTCGCATCAGCTATGGGGGCCGTGATCTCAAAAGCGACATCCCACGAGCCGAAGACTGTCCGGCCCAAGGATCCGGAAGCAAGTTCGGCGACATTGACAAGTACCTGCTCCTCAACTACGCCGAAATACTCCATCAAATGAAGCGTCGCCGCATTTGCAACCGCGTCCTGCGTGCCAGTGCTGCCAAATTGCATGGAGCTCAATACAACGTACAGGGGCGTGGTGGTGCTGGTACTGGTCATAGTGGTAGAGCTTACCGTTGTACTGCTCACAGTGGTTGTTGACACGGTTGTGCTGCTCATTGTGGTCGTGGTATCGCTCGTAGTACTCGTGACACTGGTCACGGTGACCGTGGTATTGCTTACAGTGCTTGTACTGCTCATCGTGGTTGTGGTAACAGATGTACTGCTTATAGTGGTCGTGGTATCGCTCGTAGTGACACTGGTCACGGTGACCGTGGTTTTGCTTACAGTGCTTGTACTGGTCATGGAAGCACTGGTCATGCTAAAAGTGGTCATGGTGGCTGTGCTGGTCATGCTAATGCTTGTCAGGGTTGATGTGCTAGTGATGGCGGCTGTGCCAGTCGCGGTGGTGCGTGTTGTCAGGGTGATGGTACTGGTCATGGTGCTTGTCGTGGATGAGGCGGTTGTGTCAGTGGTAGTGCTGGTACTGGTCATAGTAACAGTCGTCAGTGTGGTTGTGCTGGTCCCGGTGATGCTTGTCAGGGTGGCGGTTGTGCTTGTCTTGGAATCAGTACTTGCGTCGGTGGTCATTGAGATTGTGCTGGTCGCGGTAACGCTGGTGAGTGTAGTGCGGCTCGCAGTGGTGGTACTGGTCACACTGAAAGTCGTCATGGTGGTCGTGCTGGTCTCGGTGGTGCTTGTCAGGGTGGCGGTTTTGCTTGTCTTGGAATCAGTACCTGCGTCGGTGGTCAGTGAGATTGTGCTGGTCGCGGTAACGCTGGTGAGTGTAGTGCGGCTCGCCGTGGTGGTACTGGTCACACTGAAAGTCGTCATGGTGGTCGTGCTGGTCCCGGTGGTGCTCGTCAGGGTTACGGTAGCACTGGTCATGGTCAGACTACTGGTCGTGATGTTGTCCGCTCTGGTCCCCTCCGTGCTGGCCACAGTGGCCCTCCCGCTCTGGGCGCTGCCCGTCCCCCGCGGGCCGTGACCCCTCCGCTCAGTTGGGCCTGTAGCGCCCGCGCCCTGCAAGCGGGGCGCCGGAGCGGACCGAGGGGCCTCCTGCAGACGCCCCGACGCCACAGGGGGTGGACTCAGCTCAGGCAGAGGGGTCTGGGAGTGGTGGTGGTGCCCGGTCTCCACGTCGCGCATCCTCGCTGCTGCAGTGTCGCTCGAGGGCACGAGGGGATCTCGAGAGGTCCCCAGCTTCGACCTGGCCGTTGGGCTGAGCAGCACCACGGTAGCAAGGAGCACCAATGCGGAGAGCACTTGAGCTATCCGGGCCATCGCATCGACAAGCCCAACCCGAGCTGCCGTGCTCGGATTTGCCCTGCCTGAGCCACAGTGGCTGCGGCCGGACCGGCGAGGCGAATGAACGGGTGGAGAGCGAGGAGAATCGCAGCGACACCGAAGAGGACGGAAACGGGGGGACGCGTCAATAGAGGAGGTGACCGTCTTCATCCTGACCTTCGAGGGTGATCGAATCATGGCGCGGGAGATGCAGGGGACGGCCGGAGCTCGAGCACCTCTCACGGCCGCACACGGCACACGGCCCCGGGTCCCATCTCCCCCGGCGTGCGCCGCTTGGCAGAATGTACGTTTAAGGGTTGGACTAGCGTGGCGGGGCGGATCGCGCACTAAAGATCAATCCGCATCGAATCGAGAAATCGGATCGAGTCGGAATGTGCGTCGCGTCGGGCCGCATCGGCACTGAGTCGAAAACGAATGGGATCGGCCGCGCCAGGATGCACAACGGCGCAGCGCAAGCGTAAGGCCGCATCGGACCGTCGGAGTATCGGAATCGGCTCGGATCGAGCTGGCCGGAATCAACATCGAAACGGATGTATCCGAACGAAGTGGACCCTGATCGCGTGGAGGGGGAGCGGGATGGGTCTGCTCGACGCGGGGAGCGGGTGGACTGAATCGAGCTCGTCGCCGCCAGGCGAGTCCATCGGAGATCCAAGAAATCCCCGCGGACCCTCGAAAATTCATGTTCATGCCATCCCAGACATCCAGCTGCTCCAATTTATTCGATGCGTAGGCCCCGGAGGTCTGGACCACTTCTCTGGGTGGACTGAATCGCGCGGGTTGCGATTTCGGCGCGCGCGGGGAGTCGCTGGCCCGGCAGCGCGGAGCAGGCAGGCAAAACCGTGTCAGAGCGTGCGCAGGAAGGGCGCGAGGCTGGCAGCAGCCACGGGGAAGATCGAGAGGAATAGGGAGGCACGGAGCAGACCGCCAGAAGGGACGAGAGGGAGAGGTAGGACGACGGCACCATGCGGGCAGAATCGGGTTCGGCACCAGAGCCAGAGCGATCCGGACTGCTCTGAGAAGGCTCTGGAACGCTCTCGAGCGATGCTGTCCTCATCCTGAAGCAGACGCATGAGATCAGAATTCTTGCTGCAAGAACTGTGGGCACATCCCTTGCCGACCTTGAGCTTCGCAGGGTGCCCCAGGGTCTCTGGGACCATGGGATGATAAAAGTGTGCAACCACGTGTGAACCCTACAGTCGGAACCCTGACGAAGGAACCCTTTTCGTTGGGGAGGGGCTCCGTGTTCCTTGATGGTTTCACAGCTTCCCTTAGGTTTTCCTTGGGTTTTCGATGGGAAATCGAACTTTAACTGATGGGAAAAGGGGCCTCGTTCCCTATTTAGGGTTCCTTAGGTCAACGCCCCGACTGTACCCCAAAAGGCCAGATGTCCGAAGCATCGGCTGGGCTTCAGATTTCGCAGGACGTCTGCAGCCCAGCGGGGGCAGCCGATGTGCCTCAGTGCCGATCGGAGCCGCAGGGGGAGGTGTCGGCGCACAGAGGGTCTTGCGCAAGGGGGTCGTACCCATCGTGCTTCTTTTGCGCCTCCTCCTCCTCCTCCTCCTCCTCCTCCTCCTCCTCCTCCTCCTGCACAAGCATGCGCGCGCGGATCCAGTCCCGAGGGCACGCGCACGGGCCCCCACCCGGGGCGCACAGCCGTCCCCCCGGCACGGGGCCTCCGCGCAGGGCTCGCGCGAGTGCCCTGTCTGCTCGAGGTGCCAGGGTGCCCGCACGCGGTCGCAGCAGCAGCTCGTGGAGCATCCCAGGGGGGGGGGGGGGGGGCCTCGTGCCCGGGCGCGCCCGCGGTGGGCCTGCCCGAGGGGGCGGCGAGATCTGCGCGGTGTCCGCTGCTCCCTCGGCGGGCCCGGCCCGCACGCAGCGGCGGTGCAGCACGCCACGACGCCCTCCCGGCCTGGCCAGGAGGGCGCACACGCGGCTCCTGGGTGCAGGACTGAGGGGCAACGATGGGGGGGGGGATAGGGGTGGGGGGGTGCATCGATCTGGGATCGGCGAGACGTCGTCAACAGATCGGCGATGGGCCTCGGATGATGGATCCGCACCTTCCTGGGCGGGGTGGGGCTGTCGGGCCCCCATCGGCGATCAATGGGCAATTGGGAGTCGATGCATCCCCCCCTATGCCTATCCCCCCTATCGTTGCCCCCGAAGGATGGGCCTGGCCCTGGAGCAGCGGATGCGTACTCAAAGATCTCGCCGCGCGACCCGAGGAGTATGCTGCTCCCACCGCGCTCAAGGACCACATCCCAGAGACAAGTTCGAGCACCCGGAAGAGTGTCGAAACGGTGCCGAAACAGTGTCGGGCGAGCTTCTCCCAGGGCCCGACGCGCGAAAACCCTTGCGCTTCGGTATTTTTGCTGGTGTTCGCAGTCCCTTCTGGTGGCCAAGGATAGAGCAGGCTAGAGCATCC
>CAUYUJ010000879.1:47500-72500 GCA_963575745.1 Prorocentrum cordatum
TGGTGTTACGTAGCTTGATTGTTTGGGCCATGATGTGCAATCCCACCAGCCCTCTGAGCGCGAGTGGTTCAGAGCCTTTCCACTTCCATCTTCCCAGTCTTCCCCCCTCGGGGAAGAGCTTACCCCTCCCTGTACCCCTCCCCTGGACCTGGATTGGGGGGTGCGAGGGGTTGAAGCGTCCAAGATGCCCCAAGATGGCTCCAAGAGGGCCTCAGAGAGCCGAAGCTGAACTCCAAAAGAGCTCAAGATAGCTCAAGGTGCGTTCAGCATGCTCCAAGAGGCCCCAGGATCGCCCCAGGACAGCTCCAAGTGGCCACGGAGCCCCCCAAGGAAGCCACCAAGAGGCCGAAGGCCGTCAAACAAACTTGGGAAACTCAACATTGGGTGCGTGTTTTCGCTTTCGACGGCCCCCTGGAACTACAAGATGGCTCCAAGAAGGCCCAAGAGAGCCCCAAGAGGAGCACAAGAGGGCTCCCAGGATGGCCCCAAGAGCGCCCAAGAGCGCTCCAAGGGGGGTCAACGAGGCAACGTAAGGGGCCCTAGAGGGGCGAGGCTAACTCAGCACCCCCCCTTCTTTGATCGGTGCCCTCCAAAATCCAAAAGTGCCGCAAGATGGTCCCCAATGCCCCCAAGAATGTCCCAAGAGTGCCCCGAGAGACGCCCAGGAGGTCCATAGAAGCCGCCAAGAGGTCCCCACGAGGCTCCCAAGACACCCCCAAGAGAGCCCAAGAGGCTCCCCTGGGACACCCAAGACGCTCCAAGAGGCCCCAGGGACCGCCAAGACGGCATCCAAGACGGCCCAAGACAACTCCAACAAGCTATCAAGAGACATCCGAAGGGACTCCTATAAGCATCCAAGAGGCCTTTCGTCCGTCGTGCTGCTCGCCCACCTCCTCCTCTTCCTCCTAGTCCTCCTCATCCTCCTCCTCTTCCTCCTCCTCATCCCTCCCTCCTCCTCGTTATCCTCCCCCTCCCCCTCCTCCTCATCCTCCCACTCCCCCTCCTCCTCCTCCGATTCCTCCCCCATGCTCCGCCTCCTTGAGTGTGACGGCTTCCCCGGCTCTTGATCCTTGTGCACTCTCAACCACATCCCTGATCAGGGCAACTCGCCTCGGCATCGTGTCTGGATGGACTGGTGCTGGTACGTGATGCGTCTAGAGTGTGCGCGGTGTGAGCTGTGTGGAACAAGCTGTGTAAGATGTGTGGTGACATACATGGTGTAAGCTACATGGTGAAAGGAAAGCTAGGTGGTAACCGCTACGTAGTGCAAGGGATGTGGTGCAAAGTACGCGGTCGCCCAGCGTACGAGGCGCCCACAAGGCGCCCGCGGGCCGAAGCATTGCTACACCCACCAAGCGCACGAGGCGACCACGAGACGCCAACGGACGGGCACTAGGCGAAAGCCCACCCCACCCACCCAGCGCACGAGGCGCCCACAAGACACCCTCGGGCGGGCACCAGGCGAAACATCGCCACACCCACCTAACGCACGAGGCACCCACGACGCGTCAACGGACGGGCACCAGGCGAAACCCCACCACACCCGCAAAGCGCACCCTCCTCATCCTCATCATCATCATCACCACCAGCATTACCATCATCACTATCACTATCACCATCATCATCAGCATAATCATCAGCATCAACATTATCGACAGCATCATTATCAGCGTCATCAGCATCATCATCATCATCATCATCATCATCATCATCATCATCATCATCATCATCATCATCATCATCATCAGCATCAGCATCAGCATCAACATCATCATAAGCAGCATCATCAGCAGCAGAACCATCACCATCACCAACAACAACATCATCGTCAGCATCAGCATCATCATCATGATCAGCACCATCACCACCACCACCATTATCAGCATCATCAGCATCCGCATCATCATCATTATCAGCAGCAGCAGCATCATCAACAGCATCAGCATCGTCAGCAACATCATCAGAATCAACATCACCATCACCATCATCGTCATCATCATCATCATCAGCAGCAGCAACAGCATCACCAGCATCAACAAGAACAGCAATAGCATAATCATCGTCGTCAGCATCAGCATCATCATCACCATCATCACCATACCAATCATAACCACCATCACCAGCAAACTCCGCAACACCCATAAGCAATCACCACACATCTGTATCACCATCATCGCCATCAACAGCATCACCGCCATCATCACAATCAGCATCGGCAGCAGCAGCAACAGCATCAAGGTCAGACATCCTCAGCAGCAGCAGCATCATCATCGTCGCCGTCGTCGTCGTCGTCGCCGCCGTCGTCGTCATCATCATCATCATCATCATCATCATCATCATCATCCTCATCGTCATTTTCCTTATCCTCCTCATCCTCCGCTCCCCCATCGCAGCTGGTCAACTGCTGCTCTCCCGCTCTGAAATTCGACCGCACACGAACGGCAAAGTCCTCCGCCTCTTCCTCCTCCTCCTCCTCCTCCTCCTCCTAGTCCTCCATCCGTCATCCATCCATCCATCATCCCTCCCTCCCTCAGCCTCCATCCCTCCGAATCGTGCCCCCTTCGCATCAACCCTCTATGTCCGTCTGCCCCCACATTCGCCAAGTCTTCAGTCAACCTCCTCCTCCTCCTCCTCCTCGAACTCCTCTTCCTCCTCCTCGCCCCTCCTCCTCCTCCTCCTCCTCCTCCTCCTCCTCCTCCTCCTCCTCCTCCTCCTCCTAGTCCTCCATCCGGCATCCATCCATCCATCATCCCTCCCTCCCTCAGCCTCCATCCAGCCGCCGTCCCGGCCCGAGGCTTTTGGGTGCAGGTATCCAGGATACCTGCGAAGCCTCGCGGGACTCGGCGGCCATACGCGCTCGCCCGCGCCCTCGCTGGTGGCGTGCGGGCCGGCCGTGCTGCTGTGCTGCGGCGTGCGCCGCCCCCAGGGTGGGCGGGCGCACGACGGCGCGGGCGCCCGCTTCGCGCAGGGCGCGGCGCCGGCTGCGCGTGCGCGAGCCCGCCTGGCACAGGCGCGCTCGCGAGCGGCGCACGCAGTCGCGCACCTTGCTGCGCGTCGCCGCGGCCGCGGCGAGGCTGCGCGCGCACCACAGCAACGGGTTGATGTCAGGCCGTGCTGGAGGCGGTGGCAAAGGCGGCCAGGGCCGCAAGGGCGGCGGCAAGGGCAGTTCGGGCAGCGGCCACAGCGGGCAGAGTGGCAGCACTCCACCGTGGGCCGTGCCGCCGCCGCCACCTGGATGGTGGTGCCCGTCGTGCGGAGGCCTCAATGGCCCATCGGACCTGCTCTGCCGCACGTGCATGCCCTTGCCCGCCTGCGGGCCGCAGCACGGCACGGCGGACCGCGGCAGCGAGGCTGGTGATCGACGCAGCCAGCCGCGCGACCGCCACCGCCGTGCCTCCGGCTCGCGCCGCCGCAGGCGCTCCAGCCAGACCAGGTCGGCCTCCCGCGTGCGCTTCGCGGAGGACGAGGACTACGAAGGCGCTGCCAACGAGGGCGGGCACACCTCGGACGGCGGCGACGACGAGCTGCGCAGCCCGGCCCTGGGCATTTTGCCCGCGCTGCCGGAGGCCGCCAAGGCTCACCCCGCCTGGGTCGAGCCGCCGAGCGAGGAGCGTGAGCTTGGGGCTCACCGCCGCTCGCTGCGCCAGATGGCCGCCGCCACTGGCAAACGCCTCCAGGCCGCGAAGGATCTCGGCATGTCGGCCGAGCAGATGCGCCCTCAGGAAGAGGAGTATGCCGTGCAGCTCTGTATGATAATTATCGCTCGTCCCTCTGGCGTGAGATGTGACAAGCAACGGTCGTTTGTCCAGAGAGCGCAGCAGAAGCTGGAGAAAGCTCAGGACGCCGCCGCTGCGGCTCGTGCCGCCCTGGAGGAGGCGGATGCCAAGGTCCAGCAGAGGTCGGCCGCCGTGGAGAGGGCCAGGACGCTGCTGGAGCAGCTGGAGGCCATGCGCCCGCCGCCTGCTGCTGCTCCCGAGGCTGCCGACGGAGACGTGCCTATGGGCGCTCCCGCTGCAGGCACGCCGCCAGCGATGCCAGGCACCCCGCCCGACACGGCCCCGCCGATCGCGGCGCTCGCGGCGCTGCAGGCTGGGCAGCTGGAGCTTGGCCAGGCGCTCGTTGGGCTCAGGGGCTTGCTGGCGACAGTCCAGACGGAGATGGCGGCGATGCGGGCCCAGGGCACTGCGGCACCGCCTGCGGTCCCCCCAGAGGTCCGCCCGTTCGCTGGGCCGCCGCAGCGCCTTGGGCCTGATGCGGCACCCGCTGGAGAGCCTGCAGCGCCTGCGGCTGCGCCTACGGCGGCGCCGCCGCCTGCGGCACCTGCGGCAGCCCCTGCCGCCGCCCCTGCGGCGGCCACCGCAGCGGCCCCCGCTGGTGCAGCTGCCGCCGCTGGCCCTGGGCAGGGCCCGCCAGCCGCTGCTGCCGACGGGATGCCTCCCGCGCAGCGCGGGCGCCAGGCCGCAGGCGCGCGCCCGCGTGCACGCGGGGCCGACGTCGTGGAGGCGGCGACAGATGCAGCTGATGCCGACGAAGAAGAAGAAGGATGGAAGAAGGTGGATGCGAAGAAGACCCGTGACGCCGAGGCGCGGAGGGCCCGCCGCGATGCGGAGCGTGCACGCCGCCCGACTGGTCAACAGGGGCTGCGCGAGGCCATCGCGAGGCAGGAGGGCGTCGAGAGCCATCGTGGCCGAGGTGCGATCCCACCGGCTCCAGCTGGTCGTGCCGAGCTCGCCCACGAGGCTGGGGTTCCTGATGCCGCTGCCGCCGCCGGACGTCGTCAGCGTCACAGTCGCAGCCACAGCCCGCGGCATACGCGTGCTGGCGGGGCCAAGGGATCCGACTCATCTGACCTGTCAGAGCTGGGGTGATGCGACATGCCGGGCAGGCTTCGGGGAGTGAGATGCCTGAGCCGCGAGTGCTGCCATCTCACAGCCTGCCCGCTGCTGGCCATCGGCCAGCCACGTCGCCGCGTCCCCACGCTCGGATGGAGTCCGAGCCTGGGCAGCCCCGCTGCCCCATTCCCGATTGCAGTGAGCTTGTCAGGCAACTACGTCAGCCTTGGCAATATAGTGCTTCTCTCTCCCCCGTCTTTCTCGGGCAGTGCCAGACGGCTGATCACTGTCTATTTCACCCATACCTTCACAGTAGTACGAGTTCGTTTTTTGATACCCACGGAGCCTCCCCCCCCTCAGAGGATGAGCAGGTAGCTTGGGTGGAAATCCATACCGATGGGTCTGGAGGGTCTCGCCAACAATCCTTGGGAGGGCCACCGTCTTGGGCATGGTGTGTATTCACAGTTACTACCTCGGGACGGTATGTTTGTGAAGGTTACCTGTGTGGGATTGATCCCGATCTCTCCAACTCCGTTGCCAGTCCCTCGGGTGCCGCCGAGTTTCAAGCAGGCCTGTGGCTGGTGCTATGGTTATTGCAAGCCGACGATAGATTTTGCCAGTATCCCATTGTGGTGTACACAGACAACCAGCTTGTGGTGTCGACGGCGGCAGGTGGGACCAAGTATGCGTCATGTGGGGACTTTACGTGGCTTTTCGACGGTGCCTTGAAGTTGCTACGTCAGTTTACGACGCTCATTTGGAAGCACATCCTGGGACACAACGCCCACCCGTTAAATGAGCTTGCAGATACCATTGCACGGCTTGCCTCTATGGGCCTGTTGCCGACCGTAGACGCAGACTTTCAACCGTGGTCAGTATTGCTCGCTGCCGCCGCCCATGTACCTTGGTCATGGATTACTGCCAGCTCCAACGTCGGCTCAGGGGTATACCCGAATGTTGGTGCATGTGAAATGCCGCATCTTGTCCCTCCCCGCCTGGACCTTCAGACTGCTTTCTCGCCGCCTGCTGGTCGCAGCCCGAAAAACACGAGTGTGCCTCGTGATTCCTGTCCCTCAGGCGTGCTGTCCCTGCCTCAGGTCCACTTTGCTGTGGCTAATGTGCTTGCGCTACGGCCCCGCAGGAAGGCAGCCAAGGGAAAAGGCGACAGCAGGATCAGATGCCGCAACCAAGACGCGGCCGGCCTCAATATGCCTGGCAGAATGCTCGCTCTTGCACATCAGTTCTCGTCTCGCCAGTTGCATATTGTCGGCACTCTTGAGACACGGCTATGCAGGAATGGTTGGACACCAGCAGGGGATTATGCTGTCACCACCGCTGCCGCCGAGGATCGAGGGAAGTTCGGAGTGGCTTTGTGGGTCAACACGCAGCATGAGTATGATGGTAGACACACATTGGCGCGCCGTCATGTACGTGTGCTCAGTTTCTCGTCACGCCATCTGCTAGTTGCCATTCGTGCGCCTGGTCTGTGCATTGACGCGTTGGTTGGACATGCCCCTCACTCCCGTCGGCCACCAGACGAGATTCGAGGATGGTGGGATCAGGTTGCGTCAGCTCTCTCTGCTCGGGTTCAGCCAGCGCCGTTGTATTGCCTGCTTGATGCGAATGCCACGGTGGGCTCACAAGTGTCTGACTCAGTGGGTGATGTGGCGCCCGAGGTTGAAAACTTCAATGGAATGTGTTTCCATAAGTTTCTTCGGGATACCGAGCAATGTGCAGTGTCCACCTTTTTGCCGTCGTACTCTGGGGTACACGGCACATGGTTACCGCCTGGGGCCCAGGGTCAAGCACCCCGACGTCGCATCGACTACATTACCACCCCCATCGGACAGCGCACCAGTGTGGTGCACCAGGGTGTCGATGTCGATCTCGATCTGTCGCTACGTCGGGACGATCACTTCGTGGTCACTGCTTACATGCGCGTGTGCCATGCCGATCGGTACGAACCTGCCTTGCTATGGCCTCGGTCTCGACACGACATAACGAAGTATGACGACCCTGACTGTCAGCAGGTCTTTGCACAGGCCCTCCGGATGGTACCCCAGCCCCCGTTCACCATG
Source organism: Prorocentrum cordatum (assembly GCA_963575745.1). Taxonomy (NCBI): domain Eukaryota; class Dinophyceae; order Prorocentrales; family Prorocentraceae; genus Prorocentrum; species Prorocentrum cordatum. The sequence continues at coordinate 54,411 of CAUYUJ010000879.1, forward strand.
CATTCGGACGACCATGCAGCACATTTGAATGCGGCCTTACTTGCGGCGGCTGAGCTAGCCTTCCCGCCTAAAGCGTCAGCGTCCGGCCGCACGCCACAACATAGCTGGATCTCCCAGGGCTCTCTGGACCTCATGGATCAACGCATGCATGGCCGTCGTGCACTACGATACCTACGGTCCAGTTTGCCGCGTCTGCTGCTTGCTACTGCCTTTTGTGGCCTGGGCCTCGGACGGGGCCTCTGCGGGCGAATGGTTCTGTCACAGGATACACTGCTGGAGGTTCTCATATCGCGACGGGCCTTCCCACCTACTCCTACTACAGTGCTGTCGTAGGATTGCGCAGGCGACTGACAGCGTACTGGATGCGACGAAGGCTTTCATGGTCCCACTACAGTCGCCCAGCGGGAAAATCAGCCTACCCCCGTTTACGACCGACCATGTCATCGGTTTGCGTTACGTTGGGCGTCTCCCCACCTTGCACGAGCTGGCTGAGGCCCCCAGGGACCTGCGGTATGACCTGGATATGATGTTGCGGTTTTACCAGGCGTGGTTCGGAGTTTTTTGGGCACTCAATCTGGTCTTTCTGCGGGGGGCCGCCTACGTCATACAGACATCCACGGGACAAGACTCGGCCTGGCACTGTGCCAACATCGCCAGAGGGGTGCGTACAGCTTGGGACAGACGCCAGTTTGCCGAAGCATATGCCGCTCTGCGTCGGATCGGTGCCGGGTCTAAGAGACGTCGATTCGAGCGAGTCCTTCCTGCGTTACAGGATCTTGCAGGTCAGGCGATCGACTCGGAACGACAGGTTGTACAGCGTTGGCAGCAGCACTTCGCAGGACTCGAACACGCAGCTACGTTGCCCGTTACAGACGTGCCGACGTTCGCAGGACACTTTGGGCGTATCCCCTATGCGCGTATGTCGGCCGAGCCTGTCAACCTGTCTGCTATACCCACCCTCGCCGAGTTCCAGTTCTCGTGCCGACAGGCGCGACGGTCGGCCCCGGGATGCGATGGCATTGCGGGCGGCCTCTTGAAGGCCCACCCGACACTGATCGCCGAGTACTACTACCCTCTACAGCTCAAGTTTGCCCTTACACTGGTAGAGCCGATTCAATGGAAAGGTGGTTTTTTATCGGGATCTTATCAAGTCTGGGCAAGCCGACCCGACGCAGTGCTCCAGTTCCAGGTCCATATTGGTCTCGTCACAAGTCGGCAAGGCGTCTCGCCGATGCCTTCGGTCCCGGCTACTCCCATTTTTGGCTTCTGAGGCGGGGGAAACGCAGTTCGGTGGGTTGCCAGGCCGGGGGACCACGCATGCGTCTTTGGTGTTGCGGGTTGCACAGTCGCTGGCCAAACTCCGACGTCAATCGTTTGGTGCTCTCTTTCTGGACGTCGTACAGGCCTTTTACAGGGCCATTCGTGAACTCGTGGTGCGTGCCCATCGCGAATCCGACCTCGACGACATATCGGTTGCCGCCATTGTTCGTGCGGCAGGCTTACCGCCCTCGGCCATGCAGCAGCTTACCGACCGACTCCGACAGAGAGCTGCGGCTCTCACCCGATCCGACGTCGACCCCCACACCATCGCCCAGGTCGAGCAGTGCTATCAGGCACCCTGGTTCGTGTGTGAAGGGTCCGGACAGGTTTCGCTCCCTCAACGCTCCTTCTTCCCCGGCCAACCTCTCGCTGATGTGCTCTTTGAGATACAGATGGCCGAGTGTATGCAGGAGGTGCGTGAAAAGCTTCTGGCCGCTGACTATCCCTACATGCTCCCGAAGGCCACCCAGAGATCCCTCACAGCACTCACCGCCGAGGACCCCGATGACAGGCCCCCCGCAAAGCTCCCCTTGGTCGATATCTCATATGCAGATGACGGCACCGTGATCCTCATCATGCCCGCCGACCAGATTTATGGGGCCCTATCCAAATGCCTGGTCATTGTCTCGGACGCATTTGCACGGTGTGGACATATTTTGAACCTCGGACCCTCCAAAACTGCAGCGCTCATTATGTGGCGTGGACACGGCACCAAGCGTGCGCGGCATGCGGCATGGCACGAGCACGATGGGCACATATGTGGCGTATCGGACGTACTTGGACCGCTTCGTGCGCCGATCGTACATAATTACGTGCATCTGGGGTCTGTCTTCGATGCAGGCACTGCTATGGCGCCCGAGATTCGCTACCGTGCTGCCAGCACTGTCTCGTCACTACAGGTACTTCGTCGCCGCGTTTTTGCCACGGACGAACTAGACCTCGCCCATAGGCTCGTGCTTGCCGACAGCCTGGTTCTGTCCGGACGACTATACAAAGCTGGCGCGTGGCCCGCACTTTCAGATGCCGAGGCTAAGCTGGCACACGGTGAAACTACGAAGGTATATCGCGCAGCTGCCCGTGTTCGGCATTGCGAGGACGCGTCTCAGGTGTCCGACGCACTGGTTCTTGCTCGGTTACGCAGGCCGGCCCCTGCTATCCTACTACGTGCTGCACGACTCCGGCTCTTGGGTTCACTCTTTCATACAGGACCCTTGTTGGCCTTTTCGATTGTGGCAGCTGAGTGGCATGCAGCCTCCACCGACATGAAACGACGTCGCACAACCCTTGGACAATGGTTGCAGGATCTTGCGTGGTTGCGCCTTGCCGCTAAACAATGTCAGGATTTACCCCCGCCCAAGGAGGACCTACAACCGTGGGAGGACCTCATACGACGCAGCCAACCCGCCTGGAAGCGCATCATTCGGATCGGAGTGCATGCATACACACAGCACACGACGCGCAGCACACTAGCAGCCCACATGGAGTCCCGTTTCTTTGATGAAGTACGCCCTGCGGGAGTGCCCCCTCGGGTATACACCGATGAACGTGGACTTATTATACCGCCGCCACCGCCTGCCCCAGCACTTAGCATGGATTGCCCTTGGTGTGGGCAGACCTTTGCACGGCATCGGGCGCTGCGCACACACGCGGCCCGCGTTCATAGGCAACTAACTACACTTGCACGTGGATATGCCAACCCGTCAGGGGTCTGTCAGACATGTCTGCTCAGGTACAATGCACGGCCGCACTTAGTGGATCATCTGTCGATCGATTCGCCTCGCTGCTTGCTGGCTGCTGTGCTGACTATGGACAATCCAGCCTACCACCTACAGCTACCTGCTCATCCGCTACTACCACGTGGACATACCACCAACGTCCACATCCCTCGTCGCCACGTCGTCGTACCCACAGTTCGGACGCCAGGCCCCATCACCGAAATTGCGTCCAACCTTGCCGCGTTGGTGTCTCAGGAATATGCCCGCCAAGCCCTCTTGGAAAGTGACCCGTATCTCACTCCAGAGGCGCGCGCCGCACTCCTGCCACCACCACGGCCCGTTGTGGCCGAAGAAGATGCCCCTGAGCCAGCCCAACCACCACCGGCTTCCCACGAGCGCTACCCGACGCGAATGTTCTTGACCGAGCAGTTTACCGACATTGCTGCTCAGGATTTGCCCATTGCTATCCGACGGTCGGAATATTTCGCTCTCAACCTGCATTGTGGCCGACGACGGCCTGGTGACATCCAGGCCTGCCTCGAATGGACCGAGTATCACACCGACTTCACCATTTCGGTTTTATCCATCGATATCGCGATCGACCCAGTACTAGGTAACATGATGCGCCGTGAAACGCTGGAGGTATGGAAGGAGCATATACGGGCCAGGCGAGTTGTCTTGTCAGGCGGCGGGCCACCCTGTGAGACGTGGGCCGCTATCCGTTGGGCCCCTGATGCAGGGCCCCCCCCCATCGGTCCCATGCTGATTTCTGGGGTTTGCTGGCCGTCACTCCCCGACAAATGGAGCAGTTGCGTGTGGGAAATGAGCTACTAGGGGCGATGATCGAACTGTTCGCCGTGCACCTCACCGTCGGTACCTCATGCTGGATGGAACATCCTATGCCTGCGCACTGGCGACCCGACTCGGTTAGTTCTTTCTATTGCCCGCCATTACGGGCTGTTATGGCATCCCCAGCAGCGTCGGTGACCGACTTCGATCAGTGCGAACACGGTCAGGTTGCACGTGCACCGACAAGAATACTTGCACTGCGCATGGGCACACTGCACGGACGCTTGTGCGAGACACCTGGGCGTGGACGTTTTTCTCCCGGACGTGGGGCTCACGAGGTACTCATGGGGTTCGACAAGCAACGTGATGAGTGGCGCACGGCCAAGAAGAAAACCTACCCTCCGGCCCTATGTCAAGTCCTCGCAGACAGCATAATGGACGCAGTCAATCATATGCGCGTGACGTGTGCCGAGCATGATTGGCCAGAGGACATGAGGGAGGAGGAGGAGGAGGAGCTCCGTGGGTCGCTTGCAGCTTTTTACGTCTCGTGGGACCCGTATGTCGGCACGGACGAGTCCTGGGCTCCAGATTTTGCGCCGGGGCGTGCTAGGCGGTCTCGGGCAGATCCCGAGCGGCATCGGTTCCTGCCTCCCGAGCCGCAGTCGCCCTCTCAGCCCATGCCTGGAGTTGTCTTTGATCCCGAGGCTGAGGCCCGCCCCCCAGGGCCCATCGAGGCCTCGGACGAGCAGGAATACACTGATGCTCTAGCGTTCCTCGATGGCACCGTTCCCCCTCAGCCAGGGGATCCCGAGCCACTGTTTGAGCCTACCTCGTCCTCTCCCCCCCTCCGCTCCCGCCTCAGCCCGTCGAGTTGACTGATGCGATGCGTGCACGGATTGCGGCTAACCGAGCACAGGCTCGAGAGCGACGCCGTCGTCGGCTCGCTCAGCGCATCGCTCCCTGGACGTTCCAGCCTGGTTTCGGAGAAGGAATTTTGGACATGCCCCAGGTTTAACGTCGCTCGCTGCATACCGAGTGGGATGGGATTTTAGGTGATGACGTGAGGAGGGAGGAGGTTGAGTTTACAGTGTTCCTGTCAGTGCACCCCGCTGCCCCATTCCCGATTGCACTCCTATATGACATTTTGTCAGCCCTGGCCCACTAGTGCTTCTCTCACACAGGTCTTGGGCATGGTGTGCTTTCACCGCTGAAGGTTACAGTTGTGGGATTGCCCCTACTCTCCAACTCCGTTGCCAGTACCTTGCCGTAGCAATGCTACCAAACAGCCTGTGGATGATGCTATGGTTCTTGCAAGCTGACGATAGTTTCTGCCAGCATCGCGTGTTGGACTGCCCGTCTGTGCCCGTGTGTATGGTTGATCACTGTCTATTTCACCCATGCTCCCTAGATGGCCGCTGCCATTGGCAAACGCCTCCAGGCCCCCGAAGCCCCTGGTCCAGATGCGCCCTCTGGAAGAGGAGTACGCCCATGGTCAGTCAGTCAATTGTTCTCCCTTGGCGTGAGATGTGACAGGCTTCGGTCGGTTGTCCTGAGAGCTTTGCAGGCTTGAGAAGCTTGCGAGGCCGCCGCTGTGGCCCGTGCCGCCCTGGAGGAGTGGAGGATGAGGATGGGGGGGCGACGACGGACGTGGAGGAGAGCAGAGAGCGGGGCGCGCGCGCGCCCCGCCGCCCCGCCGCCGCACGCCCGCCCCCGCCGCCCCCGCCGCCCGGCGCGAGCGAGCGGCGCGGCAGTGTAGCAGCGAGCGTCTCCTCGCCTCCTCCCCTCCGAGAGAGCGCCTTCCTCCCCTCCCCTCCTGTCCTGTCTCGGGGGTCGAGTCGCGACCAAACCAAGCACCCGTAGCGCTTGGCCCGTGGCAGGGCTTCTGGCGTCGTCGTCGTCTCGCCCGCCGCCAGGTTGCGCCGAGAAGCAGGAGGCTTGCTTGCATTTGCAGAATGGGGTAGCAGGGAGGGCAGAAGGGCCTGCAGGCTCGCTGCCAAAGAAGTCTGTCGCAGGACCGCCCTCTGATTGTCTCACTGACCACGGTTGCGAGTCGGCGATACTGTCCCTGTTAGGTCGACATACGTGCGGCCCCGCCGCCGATAGGTCAGGTGGACGGGTTAGTACGGCTTGTAGCAGGGAGGGCAGAGGGGCCGGCGAGGCTCGCTGCCAAAGAAGCCTGTCGCAGGACCGTCGCCTTCTGTTTGTCTCACTGACCACGGTTGCGAGTCTGCGATACTGTCCCCGTTAGGCCGCCATGAGCGCGGATCGCCTACTATGGGTCGGGTAGCAGTGTTAGCATATTATGGGAGGTGGGGCGGAGGTACTGTACTGTACTTGTTTACTTGGTGCCCGTGCAGCTTTTTTAAGTCTGCTAGTTGCAGCGCCGCTTTTTCTCTGACCGTCACCAGGCGAATCAGATGCGCAATCCAAAATCCAGCCTCCATCCCTCCGAATCGTGCCCCCTTCGCATCAACCCTCTATGTCCGTCTGCCCCTACATTCGCCAAGTCTTCAGTCAACCTCCTCCTCCTCCTCGAACTCCTCTTCCTCCTCCTCCTCTTCACCCCCCTCACCCTCCATCCCAACATCCAGCCATACTTGCAATCATACTACGTATCAGCCCCTCCATATTCATCATCATTGTCATCGTCATGACCGCATCCTATTCCTCCCCCTCCTCATCCTCCTCTTTTCCTTTGACTCCTCCTCTGGCTACTCCTCCTCCTCCTCCTCCTTCCCCTACTCCTCTTCATCATCGCGTGCACCATCATCATCATCATCATCATCATCATCAGCATCATCATCATCAGCATCATCATCAGCATCATCAGCAGCGGCAGCAAAAGCAGCAACAGCCCCCTCCTCATCATCATCATCATCAGCAGCATCAGCATCGTCAGCATCATCATCATCAGCAGCAGCAGCAGTATCATCATTATAATAAGCATAATCGTGATCATCAGCATCTGCATCATTACAATGATCAGCGGCATCGTCTTCATAATCAGCACTAGCATCACCACCAGCGTCATCATCATGAGCAGCATCAGCATCATCATCATCATCATCATCCTCATCGCCATCACCATCACCATCAACATCATCAGCACCATGATCAGCAGCATCAACATCAGCATGACCATCACCATCCCCATCAGCATCATCATCAGCATCAGCATCACCAGCATCATTATGATCATAATCATCATCATCATCATCATCATCATCATCATCAGCATCATCATCATCATCATCATCATCATCATCATCAGCATCACAATAGCATCATCAGCATCATCAGCCGCAACATCAGCATCAGCATCACCGTCCCCATCAGCACCATTATCATCAGCAGCAGTATCATCATGGTCACCATCACCAGTCTCACCATCACCATCACCAGCAGCATCGCCATCAGTATCATCAGCATTACCATCATCAGCATCATCAGCATCGTCAGCAACACCATGATCCGCCTGCTGGTCATCTTCGCCATCATCACCATCACCATCGTGATCATCGCCACCGCCGCCGCCATCATCACACGCCACATCACAGTAGCAATCATCAGCAGCATCATCGGCAGCAGTAGCATTAGCATCATCAGCATCATGAAGAACATCAGCATCAGCATCATCATCACCGTCGTCATCAGATGCTTAAGCATCGTGGCCATCATATCATCATCATCACCATCATCAGCAGCATCATCATCACCATCAGCATCATCATAAGCATCAGTGCCATCAGCATCCACAACCTGAGCATCAGCCGCAGCATCGTCATCAGCATACGCATCATCAGCACCAGAAGCACCACTGTCACCAGCATCATCATCATCATCATCAGCAGCATCACCACCAGCATCATCATCAGCAGCATTATAGTCATCATTATCGGAGCCAGAGCAATCATCATCATCATCATCATCGTCATGGCCATCGTCAGCAGCATCATCCTCATCATCATCAGCAGCATAATCATCACCATCATCAGCATCATCATCGTCAGGACCAGGTGAGCGTCATCAGCATCGCCATCATCGTCATCATTATGGTAATCAACATCGCCATACTTCCCATCAGCACCATCCTCAGCATCATGCTCACCATCAGCATCATCATCACCCGTACCACCACCACCACCATCCTAGCAACATCGTAAGCATCGTAGTCAGCATCACCCCAACCATCAACATAATCGTCATCATCAGCACCATCATCAGCATCAGCACCATCATCATCATCATCATCATCATCATCGCCATCGTCATCAGCAGCAGCATCAGCATCAACGTCACAATCATCATCCTGTTCAGCCTCGTCCTCATCGTCACCACCATCATTATCAGCATCGTCATCAGATCCTCGTCATCATCGTCATCAACATCAGCAGCCGTATCATCGCTGTCGTCACCGTCATCATCATAAGCAGCATCATCTTCATCAGAATCAGCATCATCATCACTACCGCCACCACCACCATCATGACCCTCATCGTAATCAGCACCACCATCATCATACCCTTCACTCCGTCCATCCCTCCATCCCTCCCTCACGCAAATCCTCCTAATCCTCCGCATCCTCGTCCTACTCATATTCCTCATCCTCCTTCTCCTCATCCTCCTCTGCATCCCCCCACCTCCCTCATCCTGCAGACTCCCTTGCTCGTTAGGCCTCATCCCATGTCATACCTTCTCCTCCTCGTCCTGCTCATCATCACCTCCTTCCCTCCTGCTCATCATGATCCTCATCATGAACCTCATCAGCATCATCCTCATCAGCATCATCAGCATCAGCATCAGCATCATCAGCATCACCATCATCATCATCAGCATCAGCATCATCATTACCAGCATCATCATCATCATCATCATCATCATCATCATCAGCATCATCATCATCATCATCATCATCATCATCATCATCATCATCATCGTCGGCATCGTCATCGTCATCGTCAGCAGCATCGTCCTCATCATGGTCAGTATAAAACATACTCATAAACAGCACCATCCGCATTAACTTATTCCAAATCAGCATCATCATCATCGGCATCTTCGGGACCATCATCAGCATCATCATCATCAATGTCATCAGCATCGTCATCATCGCCAGAATCATCATAATCACCATCGCCATACACGCCGTCAGCACCATCATCGTTGTCATTATCACCTTCGTCACCATCATCAACACCATCAGCATCAGCATGAGCATCATCATCAGCATGAGCATCATCATCGGCACCACCACGCCCACCATCATAGCCCACATCGAAATTACCGTCGTAAGCATCGTTCCAACCACCATCGTCACCATCATCAGCAGCAGCATCAGCATCAGCACCATCATCAGCATCATCATCGTCCTCGTCATCATTAACAGCAGCAGAATCAGCATCATCGTCATCATAATCAGCATCCTGTCCATCCTCATCCTCATCGTCATCAACATCATCAACATCATCAGCAGCAACGTCATCAGCCTCCTCGTCATCATCGTCATCAGCATCAGCAGCAGCATCATCGCCGTCGTCGTCATCGTCATCATCATAATCAGCATCATCCTCATCATCATCAGCATCATCATCAATACCGCCACAACCACCATCCTGACCCTCATCGTAATCATCACCACCATCCTCATACCCTTCACTCCGTCCATCCCTCCATCCCTCCCTCACGCAAATCCTCCTGATCCTCCTCATCCTCGTCCTCCTCCTCTTCCTCATCCTCCTTCTCCTCATCCTCCTCTGCATCCCCCCACCTCCCTCCTCCGGATGCCTCCCTGGCTCGTCCTGCCTCATCCCATGTCATACCTTCTCCTCCTCGTCCTGCTCATACTCATCTCCCTCCCTTCTGCTCATCATGATCCTCATCATGATCATGATCATCATCAGCAATATTTACCTCATCATCAGCATCATCAGCATCGTCATCATCATCAGCATCATCAGCAGCATTATCACGAGCATCATCAGCATCATCATCATTTCCGTCATCGTCATCGTCATCGTAATCATCATATCATCGTCGTCATCGTCATCATGATCAGCAGCATTGTCATCATCACCGTCGTCATCATCATCGTCATCATCATCATCGTCACCAGCATCACCATCATCACCATCACCATCACCATCACCGCCGTCATGATTAATAGTAGTATCGTCGCCAGCGTCATCATCAGTATGTCAGTGAGTCTTAGTGTCGCCATAATCATCATAACCATCACCATCACCACTACCAGTATCATCATCAGCAGCAGCGGCATCATCATTTTCATCATCATAATCAGCATCAGCATCATTTTTGTCCCCCTCTCCCCTCAGTGTCTCTTTGTCTTCCTACTTCTCGTCCCGTACATCCTCTCTTTCCCCCCGTTCCCCTCGGCACAACCGCCTCACAAACTATTAAACGAGCGGCTTGTGAGCGCGAAAGGATGGAAGGGAAGATTGCACAAATCCCCACACTCTTCACGGGTCCACAGAGGCCACTGGATCCTAATCCTAGTATTCTCCTGCCAGGGAAAAAGGATCTCGCCTGAGCGATTAGCGTATAGGAGCCGAAGCGGTTACAAAACAAAACAAAGGACAATCATATTGAACAATCCTGGAAACAAACCAGCCGTAATCTCCTTGTCTGGAGGCCGCTTCAAAAGACTTGCTTCCACGGGTTCAAAGCAAGGTTTGTTTCGGATATCCCCCCTTCCCCCTCCCTCCTTTCCATCCTCCTCCTTCTCCTCCTCCTCCTCCCCTCATCCATCCATCCATCCACTATCCCTCCAAGCATCCCTCAGACCAATGCCTCTCGTCCTCATATTTATCTCTTCACCCGTCCCTCTCTCTACTCCTCAATGTATCAATCCTCCTCTTCCTCCTCCTTCTATTCCTCCTCCTCCTCCTTGGACGAACTCGCCCGTCAAGGAGGAGGAGAAGGAGAGGAGGAGGGTGAGGAGGAGGAGGAGGAGGAGGGGGAGGAGGAGAAGGAAAAGGAGGATGAGGAGGAGGAGGAGGAGGAGGAGGAGGAGGAGGAGCCTCCTTGCCTCCTTGGACGACGGCGACAAAACGACGAAGACGAGCGCCTGGGCCCTCGCGAGCCGCCCCGCCGGGCGGCGCGGGGCCGCCGCCCCCCGGCCGGCGCGGCGCCCGGAAGAGCCCGGCGAAGAGCTCGGGCGCGCCCGCCTCTCGCTGGGCGGCGCGCGCGGGGGGCGAGGCGGGGAGAGGGGAGCGGGCCCTCCGAGGGGAGCAGGGCGAGGAGGAGGAGGAGGAGGAGGAGGCAGGAGGAGGAGGAGGCAGGAGGAGGAGACAGGAGGCAGGAGGAGGAGGAGGAGGAGGAGGCAGGAGGCAGGAGGAGGAAGGAAGGGGCAGGAGAGGGATGGGCAGGGCGAGGGGAGCAGGCCCTCCGAGCCGCGCGGGGCGGGGCGGGAGAGGGGAGCAGGCCCTCCTCAGAAGCCCTCCGGCCTTTCAAGATTAGCTCGGGCGTGTCCCCCATACAAGGGGGCGATTTGGGGCGAAAAATTATCCCGGCAAAGCAACCTAACAGCGATGTGTAGAAGCATATCTGAAAGCATTCCCCTTAAGATTCAGATGAAAATCCAGTTGTAGAATTCTGCTGTTCTCGCAGTCGTAGTCGCATTCGCGATGACAGTCGCAGCGGCAACGGCAGTCGCAGTCACAGCCTCAGCCTCAGCCTGCCTCAGCCTCAGCCTCAGCCTGCCTCAGCCTCAGCCTGCCTCAGCCTCAGCCTCAGCCTGCTTCAGCCTCAGCCTCAGTCTGCCTTCAGCCTCGGCCTCAGCCTCAGCCTGCCTCAGCCTCAGCCTGCATCAGCCTCAGCCTCAGCCTCAGCCTGCCTCAGCATCAGCCTGCTTCAGCCTCAGCCTCAGCCTGCCTCAGCCTCAGCCTCAGTCTGCTTCAGCCTCAGCCTCAGTCTGCCTTCAGCCTCGGCCTCAGCCTCAGCCTGCCTCAGCCTCAGCCTGCCTCGGCCGCAGCATCAGCCTGCCTCAGCATTCAAAATGTGGCCCAGGAATGGAGTTCTGGGAACTAGAAGAACACGAAGTGGCCTACAGTTGGCTCCGGGCATTCAAAATCATGCCCAGGAATGGAGTTCTGGGAACTTGAAGAGCACGAAGTGGCCTACAGTTGGCTCCGGGCATCCAAAATGTGGCCCGGGAATGGAGTTCTGGGAAATCGAAGAGCACGAAGTGGCCTACAGTTGGCTCCGGGTATCCAAAATGTGGCCCGGGAATGGAGTTCTGGGAAGTCGAAGAGCACGAAGTGGCCTACAGTTGGCTCCGAGAATCCAAAATGTGGCCCGGGAGTGGAGTTCTGGGAGCACCAAGAGCGATTTTGCGAGGATGTCCCAAGCGATTTCGGCTTCGACGGCAGCCTCCCCGGGTCCCGCCCAGACCCCCCTGAGGAGTCATGATGCTCTCTTTTGAGACCATTAGAAACCTATCAGCAAGAGCTGTTAGGTAATTAGCAATACCCCCAAACAAAAGACTCCCACAATGCTCGGAAACAGTGAAAATTGAATATTCCTCCTGCAGGGAAGGGCAGGCCCGACTCAATTCTAAGAAGCCGTCCCTGTCTTCGGAAAGGGGCTCAGGAAACTTCTCGGCAGGCCGGAGGCCTTCCGAGCCTGCCGAGAATTCTCGGCCCCCTGGGCCTTCCCCTCTGGGCTCGCCGCCGACTCCTGGGAGGCGCGCGCCACCCAGACATCCAACGCCTCGATCGCCTCGAGGCCAAGGAAGGGGGATCGAGATCCTCCTCCTCCTCGTCCTCCTCCTCCTCCTCCTCATCCTCCTCCTCCTCCTCCTCTTCCTCCTCCTCCTCCTCCTCCTCCTCCTCCTCCTCCTTCTCCTCCTCCTCCTCCGCCTCCGCCTCCGCCTCCGCCTCCTCCTCCTCCTCCTCCTCCTCCTCCTCGTCCTCCTCCTCCGCCTGCTCCTCCTCCTCCTTCTCCTCCTCCTCCTCCTCAAGGAAAATCGAGGATCGACGCCCGACAGTCGAGCTTCGAGGATCGGAGCTTCTCGGGTCTCTGGGGGGTTTTCGTCGCCACGGCTGGATTCGCCTCGAGAGCCTGGCCAGAGCGCGCCCCAGGAGAGGTCTGGGGGCTGAGTTTCGGCCGACAGAACCCAGACGTCCAGCTCTTTCAAGGCATCGAAGCTGAGACGCAACCAGGACAAGGACAAAATCGGACCGGAACTGATCGGGGATCTCCGGGATCCGGCGGTTCTGGAAGATGTATCGGGCGCCGCGACCGTTCCAGAGCGCTCCAGAGCGCTCTGAGAGCGTTTCGGAACGCTCCGGAACGATTTATTTATGTCGTAGCCCTGCCTGATCAAGGCGGCCAAGGCTTTTCGTAGTCTTCGGCCCCAGGGGCCAGTCTCGGCGCCGTCAGGAAAGAACCGGATGAAAGGCCAACCCTGGGGAAAAGAGGATTTCGCAAAAAGGATGTTCAACAAAAGCGTGCGCGCGCGCTCTTGCGAATTCTTAAGGAAACTACAAATTTCCAAATATGTTCGTAAAATGCAACCAAGCGGGCTTCGCGCGCGCATGTCGCTCGAACGCCATCGCCGCGTGCTGGGTGGCACGACCCGTGTCAGATAATACTACGCGAGCCATTCTCCCGCGTCTGCCGCGCGCGCATTTCGAAATTTTCCAAAAACTTCACCACCGACGCGAAAACGCATCGTCGTCGGCGCGATCAGCATCGGCGCCGTCACTGGCTGCCTGTTCGTCGCTGTCAGCATCGTCACCAGCATCGCTACTAGCATCATCGTGTCTACCGTTCTCGACGTTGACACGATACCGCGCCCGCCCAAGCCACCGACTCGCACTGAAGTGCCCGCTGGGTTGTGCAGAACCGTCAGCGCCTCCGCGTCCGCGTCGGTCGCGCCAAACTAGCTGGCCGCTGCGCGCGTGAGCATGCGCGGGCTAGCGCGGCGGCAGAGATGCACCAGCCAACACCCAGCAATCATCGCAATCGCTTCCGCATGAGGTTTGCAAGGTGGGTGGGATGGTTGCGCGAGCAGTGGAGTGGACAACTTCAAGTTGAGCATTGAGAACAAACACACTCTACCCCCCCCCCGGAGTTATCGCTACCCCTTTCGGGTATGCAAATCACATATGACTCAAACCAGATGTCCATCCTAAATATGAATTTACACTATCCCAGGGGGGCCGGCATCCCCCCCTGAGGTTCCCTTGTAAAAAACACAATGCGGTGACATTCTTTGTTCTAACATAACACTTCTTCACGAATCCTTTTGCAAAAAACGTGACGAAGTGCACACGCGCGCGTCGTCGCGCGCGCATGCCGAAATCCTTCAAAAACCTTCGGTGCCGGAAGGATTTCGCAATCGAGTTTCAAAAAAAACATACAAAAACACAGGGTTTCGCAACACTAATTTGCTGAAAAAGCTTCCGCGCGAGTTCTTACGAAATCTTCGGAAAACCATTGGTTTTACAAGATTTTCACAACATGCTACCAAACGGGCGTCGTGCGCGCGCATGTCGAAATCTGTCGAACGCCATTGCGCGTGTGCCGTCGCGAGAATCCTCTGCAAAAAACGAACCGAAATGCAGACGCGCGCGTCGTCGCGCGCGCATGCCGAAAACCTTCAAAACCCATCGGTTTCGGAAGGATTTCAAAATCGCGCGTCCAAAAAAACACCACAAACACAAGGTTTCGCAACACGGATCTTCAACAAAAGCGTGCGCGCGCGCTCTTGCGGCGTCGTCGTCGTCGTCGTCGTCGCCGTCCTCCCTCCTCCCGCGTCGTCGTCGTCGTCGCCTACGTCGTCCTGTGTCTTTCCTCGTGTTCGTCGTCGTCGTCCTCTTTGGCGTCGTGGTCGTTTCCGTCGTCGTTGTCGCCGTGGTCGTCCTTCCTCCTCCTCCCTCGTCGTCGTCGTCGTCGTCGTCGTCGTCGGCGTCTCGTCGTCGTCCCTCCTATTTCGTCGCCGTCGTCGTCGTCGTCGTCGTCGTCGTCGTGTCGTCGTCGTCGTCTTCCCTCCTCCCTCGTCGTTGTCGTCGTCGGCGTCGCCGTCCTTCCTCCTTCTTCGTCGTTCGCGTCGTCGCCGTCCTCCCTCCTCCCTCGTCGTTGTCGTCGTTGTCGTCGTCGTCGTCCTCCCTCCTCCCTCGTCGTCGTCTTCGTTGGCGACGTCGTTGTCGTCGTCGTCGTTGTCTTCGTCGTCGTCGGCGTCGTCGTCGTCGTCGGCGTCGTCGTCGTCATCGTTGTCGTCGTCGGCGTCGTCGTCGTCGGTGTCGTCGTCGTCGTCGTTGTCGTCGTCGAAGTCGTTGGAGACGTCGTCGGTGTCGTCGTAGTCGGTGTCGGCGGCGCCGTCGTCGTCGTTGTCGATGTCGTGGTCGGCGTCGGTGTCGTGGCCAATTGCCATGTGGTACCTACCGTCACGGTCTTGTCTTAAGAGGTCTTGCGACCAAGTTGCGGATAGGAGGGTGGGATGTTTGCACGAGCAGCGGAGAGGACAGCTTCAAGACGGTCAAAGTGGATTCTCCTTTCTAAAAACAGAATAGGATCTACCCCCCCGGCGTTATCGGTACCCCTTTCGGGTATGTAAATCGTATATGATTCTGACTACATGTCCATCCGATCTATGAAATCGCAATGTCCCAGGCCGGCCGGTATCCCCCCCTGAGGTTCCCTTGTAAAAAACACTATGCGGTGACATTTTCTGTTTCACCATAACACTTGTTCACGAATCCCTTGCAAAAAAAGGAACGAAGTGCACACGCGCGCGTCGTCGCGCGCGCATGCCAAAATCCTTCCAAAACCTTCGGTGCCGGAAGGATTTCGCAATCGAGTTTCAAGAAAAACATACAAAAACACAAGGTTTCGCGACACTGACTTGCTAAAAAACCTTCCGCTTGAGCTCTTGCGAAATCTTAAGAAAACCATGGGTTTTTCAACATTGTCACAACATGTTATTGAACGGGCTTCGCGCGCGCATGTCGAAGTCTGTCGAACGCCCTTGCGCGTGTGCCGTCACGAGAATCCTCTGCAAAAAACGAACCGAAGTGCAGACGCGCGCGTCGTCGCGCGCGTATGCCGAAAACCTGCAAAACCCATCGGTTTCGGAAGGATTTCAAAATCGCGCGTCCAAAACAAACCTACAAAAACCCAAGGTTTCGCAACACTGATTTTCAACAAAAGCGTGCGCGCGCGCTCTTGCGTCGTCGTCGTCGTCGTCGCCGTCCTCCCTCCTCCCGCGTCGTCGTCGTCGTCGCCTACGTCGTCCTATGTCTTTCCTCGTGTTCGTCGTCGTCGTCCTCTTTGGAGTCGTGGTCGTTTCCGTCGTCGTTGTCGCCGTGGTCGTCCTTCCTCCTCCTCCCTCGTCGTCGTCGTCGTGGTCGTCCGTCGTCGGCGTCTCGTCGTCCCTCCTATTTCGTCGCCGTCGTCGTCGTCGCTGTCGTCGTCGTCTCGTCGTCGTCTTCCCTCCTCCCTCGTCGTTGTCGTCGTCGGCGTCGCCGTCCTTCCTCCTTCTTCGTCGTTCGCGTCGTCGCCGTCCTCCCTCCTCCCTCGTTGTCGTCGTTGTCGTCGTTGTCGTCGTTGTCGCCGTCGTCGACCTCCCTCCTCCCTCGTCGTCGTCTTTGTTGGCGACGTCGTCGTCGTCTTCGTCGTCGTCGTCGGCGTCGGCGTCGTCTTCGTCGTCGTCGACGTCGGCGTCGTCGTCGTCGCCGCCGTCGTCGTCGGCCGCCTTGCTTCTCCGGCCTTCTTGGGGCGCTCTCGGGACGCCCCCGAAGGCTCCAAGACGACCCCGGAGCGATATCTGTGCTCGGTCCCGCATGGGTTTTGCAACTCAAGTTGCGGGTGGGCGGGTGAGATGATTCCGCGAGCAGTGGAGTTGACAACTTCAAGTTCAGCAGAGTGGATTACACCACATAGATTGTTCCACCTAGATTGCAAAATACACACTCCTAGAACCACACAGTTTGGGACCCACGCTGGCTAACATGCAAAGAATTATGAAACACGTATATTTGACATGAACGGGCGCTCGTGCATAGCACTATACTCGGTCGTTCACAGATAGCACGGCGAACATAGCACGAATCGTGAAAACGAAATTGACCAAAAAATGTGTTCCATGTTTTGGATCGAAAACATTGTTAATCGAACCTGACTTGTGCTATGTTGGTCGCGTTTCGCGCGAATCCTCTCGACTCCGCCGGCCAAGGGGATGGAGAGAGACAGAGAGAGAAAGAGGGAACAAAGAGAGAAGGGGGGTGCATTGGAGAAACCTCGCCCCTCACAGCGCCGCCCCGGCGGCGAGAGAGGCGGGCTCTCCTGATTGGTGCTGTGTGAGCCGCGTGCTATGTGAGCCGTTCCGCCGAGACCAAGTCAGGAGGGGGGAGGGGGGAGGGGGGAGGGAGGGGGAGGGAGGGAGGGGGTGAGGGAGAGAGCGAGGAGGGGGAGGAACAGGCGGAGGAGGAGGAAGAGGAGGAGGAGCCACGCTGATGGCCGCAGTCGAGAGGAAGAGGAGGTGGAGGAGAAGGACGAGGAGGGAAAGGAGGAGACACGCGGGATCAACATAGCACAGGTCAGCAGGATTGGGGGCATCGCCCCCAATCCTACTGACCTGTGTTATGAGGGGCTAGGAGGAGGAGGAGGAGGAGGAGGAAACGAATGTGCGCGGCGCTCAATCAAGAACCTCATTTTGAAAACCACCCGCTCTTAACCCGTGAAGCTCTTGCAAATTTCAAAAAACGAATGTGCGCGGCGCTAAGGGGAGAGCCACATTTTGAAAACCACCCGCCTTCCATCTGTGAAACTAATGCCACTGTTTAAGCTTCAGAATCATAAATGGTTTGGAAATCTCAGGCGAAACGCCCGGCCCGCCCTGAAAACTGGCCTCGGGGTGCGACAGGGAGGATCAAGAGGGGGAGGGGCGAGGAAAGCACAGCGCGCACATAGCACAACACAGCGAGCGGGGATAGCACGCAGAAACTTGAACAGGGGCCGTTCTCGATTTCCCCTGAGCACAAAAGGCAAAAGTAGCCGAGGCATAAAGCATTGGGTTCAGAAATTACGAAGAAACACGATGTTCGAAGATTTACCAAACGTCAAACGCGAAGCCCTACGATAGCACAAATCGGTTTCGGCCTGTGCTATCTCAAAGCGGCCGAATATATGTGACAACGACGAAGGGGTGTCGATACCAGCCTGGCCGGCTTTCTTATTCGAAAGGGGGGTCTACGTGGTGCAAGCTATGTGGTGCAATGATTTTCTGTCCGCAGTGAATTGTCAA
>CAUYUJ010000879.1:77500-97500 GCA_963575745.1 Prorocentrum cordatum
CTGTGTTAAAAAAGCATGAGCCCGACTTCTGCTGTTTGGAGTGTGCATTTGTGCAAACGTTTAGCCCATTTCTGGTTGCGGGCGTCGAGGCGGTGTCCTCCTTGAGGCCTTCTGGAGTCGTTGTGATTGATGCTCCATGCATGTGATGTCGTATGGTCTCGTTCATGGGCCCCGATTGCATGCATGCGCAGGTTCTGCGTGCAGATTGGGACCCCTTCTTTCCGTTGGAGCTGTCCCCTCGCATATCAGCCCAAAGTCACCCGTGATAGTCATGCCATCTCTTGTCATCAGCAATCTCACCATACTGCCGTTGCTGATATCGCATATCACCAATAGTTGTATCTGTCCTGCCTTCACCGTCGTAGTAGGGTCCCACAGCTCTTCTTTGTTCTCGCCAGTCAACTGTCGTGCCTAGTCTCGCTCGCGCTCCCAATCACTGGGGAGTCGTTGGTCCCTTGGGCCCCCAAGGATTCTGGGGTAGTATTGGCGCTCTCTCTCGACGGGAAAACGTCGTCGAGTTTTGACGGCTTACCTCATACCTCCCCTCTTATTCTGCTCTGCCAGTGCCATCGATACGCCTAGGTCCACGAGCTTCGTCGCACCAGGCTCCACCCAGCCGCGGTGTGCCCAGGTACTTGGGTCGTCTGCATTCCATTATGGCTTCTCCCATCCTGGTGGAAGCAGGTCTGATGGCGGCGTATGATTCCTCTTTCTCCTTGTGCTGTCCTGCCAGCAGCATGCCGTAGTCGATCCATATGCTCTCGCCCTTTGGTGCCCAGCCGTAGTGTATCCACGTACTTCGGCCATCGACATTCAAATCTGGCTCACCCGTGTCCACGTACAGCCCGAACTCTTTCACGCCCTCGTCCGTCTGGTTAGTGAGGTAGCTCTTCTTGTTCGTCATCGGTTTCTTCTTTACTCGCCCACTCTGTCGTACAGGAGGTCTTTGGTATTGGACAGCTCCGTGATCACCTCCTCTGCGGTCGTCAGATGGTCCTTCAGCATGAGGATGCTCTCCACCTTAGCCATGGCCCCCCTGCTGTTGGACAGGCCCCGCTGCTTCCCACGATGTTCTCACTGGCTTTGTCGAGCACGCACTGGATGCCCCCCATCTCCTGAGCTGTCGCGGGGCCCCTGAATACCGGCACTGGTGGCATCACATTGTTGCTCTTCTTCTCGTCAGTAGAGCGCGGCGCGTCCGTCTCCTTCTCCTTCTCCGCTGTGTTCACCTCCTTCAGGTGAGCTTGAGCTGGCCTTCTGCGTCCTCCACTGCCTGCTTGTAGCTGGCTGCGGAAGTAGCATAAAGTGTTGGAGAGTGCTTACTCCTCTCGGTTGAGCCAAATTAGTGATCGACTCCTGTTGTTTAGCCGGTGCTGTTCGTGTGCGCATTCCATGGGTAGTTCCGCCTCTTAGTATATCCCCCGTCGGAGCCTGCGTCCCGTCGCAGCTCCCATGTCGGTGATACTGACGCGAAGCGCTGGCACTATGCACTGTCCTAGTCGCCATCTCGGACGATGTTTTGGTAGATCTCGATGTGGCGGCTGGGGCACTCCATCAGAGGGTACCTCGGCCTGTGTCCACCGCCAGCCAGAGCATCTTGTCGATGGCCGAAACTCCTGAGAAGGCCTCCAATGCCTCCGTCGCCGACAGTCTCCACGTTCACTTTGGTACCTCCCGTGGGCTCCTGTCTTGCTCTTTCGAAGTGTGTTGCATCGGTAGCTGCTCCTCTGATCTAGCCCGAAATAGCTGCACTGCGATGGCCTTTTTCCCTAGGGGGGTAGAGTTCCTGTTCATTGGGGGCCCCTGTGGGGGGTCCTATTCGTTCTCTTGGGGCTTCCCGAGGCTCTTGTGCTTTCTAGATGCCGTTCCGCCAAGCGTTGGCAGGCTTTGGCTCAGCTTTCACTTGTCCTCGTCCGAATTGGCCTCCATCGATCCAGAGGGTCCCCACGGTCCATAGGTTAAGTCTCCTCTTCCTTCGATCGGCACGATGGTCCCGCCCACTGCCTCGAACCCTATCTTAGATCGTTCCGCCTGCTTCTCCATCGAGATGATAAGTTTGTCTCTCAGGTCGCTCAGCGCTTTGTTGATGGGGATTTGCACGGGTATCGGTGCGTCCCTCTGTTCAATGAGCTTCTTCAGTAGGGCCTGCCCGTCATCCTTCAGCATCAGCATGGTGAGGAAGATGTTGTGTAGTTATGCTTTCTCCAGTGTGAGCATCGACGTGCTTTTCTTCGCCGCTTCGTGGCACCTGTGTATCACCTTGGTGTTGCTAACATGAATGGGGGCCATCCTGGTGTCTAGGCTCATGTTGTCTGCTCGCTGTTGTTGCCCTTACGCATCGAAGCCATACGACCCCGAAGTCTCGCCCGTCTCTGGTAGCTGAGGATCGGCAATCCCGTTGATTGTTCCGCCTGCCCGTGGCCTTGTGAGCAATCTGTGAAGAGGAGGACGAGGAGGAGGTGGAGGAGGTGGAGGAGGGAGGAGGAGGGATATGGGGGGGAGGAGGAGGGAGGACAGGGAGGGGGGTGAGGATGAGGGCGGCGCCAAAGAGACGACGAGGAAAGTGGAGGAAGAGGACCCGAATGAACCCAAGATGCGTCAACGATGCTGCAACACACCCGTCAAAAGTATCCTCGTCGCAAGACCCTACAAGCCTGCCTCTGACTTGCAAGAAGCGCCCCCTGTTGAAACGCCAGCACCATGTGGGTCTGCCACCCAGGCAAGAGTCCCTTTTTGACAAGGAACTACCTTGCATCCTTCGGGCGAGTCGTAAAGAAGTGTACAGGCTTACACGCCTGGTCACGAAACCCGAGGAAGTTACCAGCGAGAGCCCGGCTTGTAAAAGAAGCAAACGCCCCAAATCCTCGTATGCGCGGCAGGTGGGACGAGAGACCCATTTTGAAAACGGCCAGCGCTCCACCTGTGTAGCTGCTGCGCCAAACGTTCAAGATGAATGTGCGCGAAGCTAGGGCGAGAACTCCACCTTGAAAACGGCATGTGCTGCATGCCCGTAGCTACTTCCAGCTATTGAAACGACTGCGCACGGCGCCGAGGCGAGAGCCCCCCATCCCGAAAACCACCACCACCACCACCACCACCACCACCACCCACCCGCGTTACCGTTGCAAGTGCCAAGCTTAAGGAACACAAAACCTGAGGGAAGATCAGGCAAGATGCTCGGCCCGCCCCACCGACACGTCCGGGGCGTGATGCCTAAAAACCGCCAACCAGGAACAAGAAAAGAAGGAGGCAGGGGCAAAAAAGGAGGAGGAGGCGGAGACAGACCAGGAGGGAGGGAGAAAGAGGAGGAGAAGGAGGAGGAGGAGGAAGGGAGGAGGAGGACGACGAGGGGGAAGGAGGAATAGGAAGGGGGAGAAGGAGGGAGGACACCACCACGACCACCACGACCATCATCAAAAGCATCATCGTCATTCTTCCCATCAGCAGCAGGATCCCCATCAACACCACGATCGTCAACAAGAACATCAACATCGTCGTTATCGTCCCCAACATCGTCACCATCATGACCACCGCTGTCATCATCACGACCACAACCCGCACCACCAACACGATCATCAGACTCACCCAAGACACCGCCATCAGTATCAGCAGCAGCTCATCTTCTTCATCATCATCATCATCATCATCAGCATCATCATCATCACCATCATCATCATGACCACCCCACACCCACCGCTACCACCATCACCATCATCATCTTCATCATCATCGTCATTATCATCACCAACATCAACAGCAGCAGCATCAGCATCCTCATCATCAACATCATCAACATCATCATCATCAACATCAGCAGCATCATCAGCATCATCATCATCAGCATCATCATCACTGGTCCCACCCTTCTCCACGCATTCGACCTCCTCATCATCATTTCCCTTCTGAGCCTCCTGCTGTCCGCACCCCTCCAGAGCTCAGCAACCAAACAAAAGCACAATGTAGTTGTTGACTGCTGCTGCAAATGTTGTGGCGCTTAATCGGATACGGCTGTCCCTCAGTGTAGCTTTGGAATACGAGAGCCTCTAAAATGCAGAAATCGCATCTCGTGTTCTCCTAATCCTTGTCATGACCCTTGTCGTCGTAAACATGATTACTATCATAAGCATCGCCGTCACCATCAACATAGCCATGATCATCATCAATATCCACATCCACAGCCTACTCCTCGCCCTTCGCCTCGTCCGACTGGGCTCATAGAAAATTAGAGTCTGCGTGCGCGTGAGGATGTACGCGTTGCAAGCCTGGGAGCAGAGCGCGGTCCGCCAACGGGAACAACAACCCTATCCTCGAACTCCTCCTCCGCACCCTCGCCCTCCTTCTCGCCCTCATCCTCCCCCCCGGCCCTCTCCTGCCTCATCCTCCTCTACAATGACTCAGGATGAGTACATACTAGTCTCCCGTCTGCCCTGACCCTGTGCGGAGGCTGCTTTACACACTGAGTGTCAAAAGCTTGCGTGTCCGATGCCTTGTTTTGCCATCCAGTCGATTCTGGAACTTCAAGGTGGTGATGCCGCTGCAGCGCTGGCCTCATTTTAGGATCAACACTTTGCTCCCGTCGTTCAAATTGGCGCTCTCGCCCAAACGCGGGCCACTTGTATGTATCCGAATCCTTCCTCATCGTTGTCGCCCCCCTCCTTTCCCCTCCTCCGCCTTCCCCTGGTCCTTCTGCTCCTCCCGCTCCTTTCGCCCCAGCTCCTGGCGCTGCTGTTCGTCCTCGCCCTCCTCCTTCCTCATGCCCCTCCTTTTCCTCCACCTCCTACTCCTGCTCATCCTCCTGCTCATCCGCCTGCTCTCATCCGCCAGCTCATCCTCCTGCTCCTCCTCCTCCTCCTATTCACCCTGCTCCTCTGCCACCACCTCCTTCTCTCCGATGACGCACACCACGATGCGGTCCCTTTCTATGCGAGTTCCAAGTCCGTTACGACACGCATCGGCGGATGGAGGCAACATCAGCGCAGTGGGAAGGGATGGGTGGGAGGGGTAGGATGTCA
Source organism: Prorocentrum cordatum (assembly GCA_963575745.1). Classification (NCBI taxonomy): domain Eukaryota; class Dinophyceae; order Prorocentrales; family Prorocentraceae; genus Prorocentrum; species Prorocentrum cordatum. The sequence continues at coordinate 82,513 of CAUYUJ010000879.1, forward strand.
GATACGGTGAGCATTGGATAAGCGCTCCCCACAGATAAGGAATCCACGGTCTGGAGGCTGGTGGGACTCCAATCGAAGCTTGGCCATGGATATAACCGCCGCCCTCATCAGGTAAGGAATCCTCCAGGGTCTGAGCCTCCTGGGCGCGTTCCTTAACGAACGCCCCCACCGTATGGTGCGAACGCAACTACCTTGTCCCAAATTCCCCTGTTCCTTCTCCATTGTCTTCGCGTGGTGTCCTGCATCCTCCCTGCGGTTGGGCGGCCCCAGCTTACTCGTCGTCCCGCGCATGTCGTCCCCCTCCCCCTCGTCGGCAGAACCTCCTGAAACCGCGAGGCCGATGGCGAATTCCTTGCCCCCTCTCCTCCCAGGAGGGGGGCGAAAACAAGGACAACGAGGATGACGGCAAGGGGGGCGAGGAAGAGGACGAGGACAACGAAGACGACGACAGGGAAAGATATGATGAGGTTGGTTACTACAAGGACGATGAGACGAAGGACATGGAGGAAGACGGAGAAAATAACTAACAGCAAGAAATGACACAACAAGACTGGTGATACACGAATAAACAATATATAAACATCAGCAACACCACCATTAACAACAACAACAACAACAACAACAACAACAACAGCAACAACCACAACACAAGTACCACCAACAACAACGACAACAAAAACTACAACAGCAGCAGCAACAACAATGGTAATAACAACAACGACAGCAACAACCACAACAACGACAGCAACGACAACATCATCACGTACCAACAACAACAACAACAACAACAACAACAACAACAACAACAACAACGACAACGACGACGACGACGACGACGACAACGACAACGACAACGACAACGACAACGACAACGACAACAACAACAACAACAACAACAACAACAACAACAAGAACAGCAACACCAGCAACAAGAACAACAACAACAACATACATGACACCAAAAACAGCAACAACACCAACAACAAATACAGCAATAACCATAACCATAACCACAACCACGATAATAATAGTAGTGGCAAAAATAATCATACATGTAGTTTTGGGATGGGAGGCAAGAGGAGGAGGAGGCCAGCAGGAAGAGGAGGACGCAAGAGCGGACGAGAATGAGGAAGAGGAGGTGGACGAAGACGACGAGAAGGACGGGGAACAGGGCCATACGCACACAGAAGACGACGGATTCCTGACTGCCCCGAAGACCCACACCAGCCTCACGAGGCCAGGAACGGCGCTAAACCTTTCCGAACCTCGGACGGTCGATCAATCGATGACGATGGCGACGGCGGTGACGGCGTCGACACGCAGCAAGGAGGACAGCAAAACGAAAGGAGAGTGGGGGAGGAGGCGGAGGAGGAGAAGGGAGCAGGAGACGGAGGAGGGAGCAGGAGGCAGGAGGAGGGAGGAGGAGGAGGCCAATACCGAGCAGGATGAGGAGGTCGAGGAGGCGGAGGACGACGTCGACGGCCGACGGCCGACGACCGACGGCCGACGGCCGACGGCCGACGAGCAGGACGCCGGGGGGTGTCCCCTCGAGAGGGTCCCTGGGACTCTCGGTGTGCGCGCGCCAGGCGGGGAGCGGGGTCCTGCGCTGCGGCGCCAAAGGCCGAGGTGGGCGGCGACGCGACCAGGGGCGCCTCACGTGCAGCGTTTTCGGCCGTCAACCGTCGGCCGTCGCTCGCCGCTCCTCCGGCTGCTGCTCCTGCTGCTGCTCCGCCTCCTGCTCCTCTTACTCCTCCTCCTCCTTCTCCTCCTCCTCCTCCTCCTCCTCCTCCTCCTCCTCCAAGCGCTGGGGCGATCACTTTGCCGACCATGCTGCTCGAGAGGGCGCTTCCCTCCACCCTGCCGACGAGGCGGCGACGGAGCGCGTTAAGCGCACCTTCCGCCTCGTGACGTTCGTGGCCAAGTTCTTGGCTCGGGTCATGCGGACAGCGGGCCCGAGCCAGCAGGATGTACCGCGGCACGGCCTCCTGCAGCGTGCGCAGCAGCGAGGTCGCATCCCCGAGCTGGCGGCGGACACGGCGCCGCCCAACGGCTCCTACGAGCCCGTGCCGTGCGGCAAGGGCTTCCGATGCGCTCGCTGCTGCCGCGTCGCGAGGGCGCTGCGCGAGTTGCGGGGCGCACTCGAGCGCGAACGCCCGGCTCCTCGCGCAGCCTTGCCTCGGGGCTGTCCCCCCACAGACGCGCCCCCGCTTGGGTCGCCTGTGGGCTGGGCAGCACTCGCGCACTGGCCTGCCGCTGCTGCCCTCGGCCAGCAGCCAGGTTCGACCACAGCCGTTCGCGGACTTCGTCCTCGACGCCCTGGTCGGAGACATGGTCGTCGTGGACGTTGACGCCGACGGCGTGTAGGCACCTCTGTCGGGAGGTGCTCGGGCAACCTTCTCCTTGTCGGGATCGCGCCCGAGTCGCCTAGCCGTGCCTGCACGCTAGTCGCCGCACCTGTTGGAAATTCCTGCTCTTACTACTGCTCTTACTCCTGTTCTTCCTCCTTCTCCTCCTCCTCCTCCTCCTCCTGCTCACTCCTCCTCTTCCTTCTCCTCCTCCTTCTCCTCCTCCTCCTCATCTTCCTCCTCCTCCTGCTTCTCTTGCTCCTCCTCCTGTTCTTCGTCCTGCTCCTCCTGCTCTTCCTCCTGTTCCTGCTTCTCCTCCGGCTCCTCCTGCTCATCCTCCTCCTCATCATCATCCTCCTCATCCTCCTCACCCCATTCGTCATCCTCATCAACATCAGCATCATCAGTATCATCATCAGCAGCATCATCATCAGCATCATCGTCGTCATCGCCATCATCATCAGCAGCAGCAGAAGCAGAAGCATCATCCTCAACAACATCATCATCAGCAGCAGTATCATCATCGTCATAATCATCCTCATCATCAGCATTATCATTACCATCATCATCATTATCAACACCGTCATCAGCACTCATCATCACCAGCATCATCGTCATAGCGATCATCATCATCATCATCATCATCATCATCATCATCATCATCATCATCATCATCATCATCATCATCATCATCCTTTCCTCTTGCTCTCCTCCGCGAGGCGTCGTCGTCACAGCCGCCGTCATCGTTGTCGAACGATCGAGCGGTGCAGGTTCGGAAAAGCTTTTCGCCGTCCCCAGCCCCGAGAGACCCGTTTGGGACCCCGTCAGAGATCGACGCGCGATGAACAAATCTTGGATGGACCTCAGGAGGGGACTGGGGACAGGTTCTGAGCGGATTTTGAGATCGCCGTTATCGTCGCGGACATCGACCTTTGAGACATTGCTGAACGTCTCTTGACGTTTTCACCGAAACGGGTAGACACGGCCAGGATGGACCCCAGTATGGGTCAGGGACCAGCTTTGCCTGGTTTCATCCACACCCTCCCCCCCATCCTCCTTCATCACTGTTCCTTGATTCCTCCTCTCTGTCGCACCCCCCCCCCTAGGGCGGGCTGGGCGGTCCATCTGAGACTTCCTCACAGCTTATGACCCTGAAGCTTGAAAACCGCAACAGTTACAAAGATGGAACACTTCTTGTTTTCAAAATGGAACTGCCGCCTTTCACGCCGCGCGCATTGGTGTCATTACCCCAGTGCGACCCTACCTAGAAGATGAAGCACCTAGGAAAGCAGCATCAGTTGTTATGCTATGCTATGATATGCTATGCTATGCTATGTCATGCTATGCTGCGCTATTATATGCTATGCTGCGCTATGCTATGCTATGCTATGATATGCTAGGCTATGCTATGTCATGCTGCGCTGTGCTATGCTCAGCTATGCTCTGCTATGCTATGCTATGCTAAACTGCGCTATGTTATGCTGTGCTGTGCTGTGCTGTGCTGCACTATGCTATGCTATGCTATGCTGCGCTATGCCATGCTATGCTGGGCTATGCTATGATATGCTGTGCTGCGCTATGCTATGCTACGCTATGCTATGCTATGCTGTGCTCTGCTATGCTAAAGCTCAGCGAAGCTAAGATGAAGGTAAGCTAAGCTAAGACAAACCTGAGCTAAGATGAAGTTAAGCTGAGCTAAGATGAAACAAGCTAAGCTAAGATGAGATAAGCAACGCTAAGCTAAGGGGACGTAACTGGGGGAACCGCGGGGCGGATAATGGGGGAACAGCCCGGGGCGGTGTGCACTGCCCGGCCCCTTTAAGAAAGAGAGTAAGAACCCTCTAGGCAGAGCCTAGGTAGGGAAAAAGCTTGCAGCAAGTATCAGGATGGAGGAGGGGTCGTTGCAAAAAGTGAGTTTTCACCTGCTCGCCGCGCACGCCCGTCCTAAAATAAAAATGTAGGGGGGCACGTTCGACATGGAGCTAACGCTTTTGCGCCACGCACAGTCGTCTTAAAGCTTACACCAGCTATCAGGATGGAGGACGACTCGTCGTCCAACGGGGGCTCTCAAGTGGGAAATCCCTTGAAGAAGCTGTACGAATGGAGGGCAGTTCCTTGTCAAAACGGGGCTCTCGCTTGAGACTTCCTCGAAGTTCACGACCAGAAGTGTAACTTGTGCAACACTTACACGGAGGGCACGTCGTTTTTGCTGAACAGAAGAACCACTGGACAACTCGAACCGCACGTTGTTACATGCTACATTTGCTTAGGAGCCCTGCTTCAATACTGGGAAGATGCAAGACAGCTCCTTTTCAAAACGCGTTCCCCGCCTGAGCGGCAGGCCCGAAGGGTGCTGGTGTTTCACATGGGCGCTCCTTGCAGTGAAAAGGAAGGTTTGTCCGGACCCATGCAAAGGGGAACTTGGGACGGGAGGGTGTATTGCGGCATCGCTCATGCATCTTGGGTTTACCCTGGTCCTCGTCTTCCTCCTCTCCGGCTCTTCCTCCTCCTCCTCCTCCTCATCCTCCTCCTCCTCGTCCCCATCCTGCCCAGGCTTCCGACTTCGACTCCGACTCCCCCATTCCCCTTCTAAACATCATCTTCATCATCCTCATGCCGTTTCACTTCATCCTTCCTTCCCCCTCCTCGTCCCCTTCCCCCGTCTCTTCCTCCTCCGCCTCATCATCTTCCTACTCCTCATGCTCCTCCTCCTCCTTCTCCTTCTTCTCCTCACAAACAACATAATCGGAATCAGCATGATCAGCATCGTCTGCAGCACCATCAACAACATCCAAATCATCATCAACATCATCATCATCATCATCATCATCAGCAGCAGCATCAGCAGCAGCAGTATCATCAGCAGCAGCATCATCGTCATCAGCAACAGCATCAGCACCAGCATCATCAGCAGCAGCACCATCATCATGATCATAATCAGCATCATAGTCAGCAGCATCATCATCATCAGCATCACAGCATCACAATCATCAGCCTCATCAGCTGCGGCATCATCATTATCGTCATCAGCAGCAGCATCACCATAGACATCATCATCAGCAGCAGCATCAACAGCATCATCAGCAGCATCAGCATCATGATCATCATCGTCATCGTCAGCATCAGAGTCATCACCAGCATCATCAGCAGCATCATCATCAGCATAAGCATGATCATCGTCATCTGCATCATCATCAGCGTCATCATCATTATCATCAGCAGCATCAGCATCATCATCAGCATCAGTATCACCATCGTCATCAGCATGATCAGCGGCATCATCAACACGAGCAGCATCATCAGCAGCATGATCGTCATCAACATCACCAGCAGCATCATCACTATCAATATCAATATCAGCATCATCAGCATCATCAGCAACACTAGCATCATCATCATCATCATAATCAGCATCAGCATCATAATCATCATCAGCGGAATCACCATCATCATCATCATCATCATCACCAGCAGCAGCAGCGCATCAGCGTCAGCATCACCACCATCACCATGATACATAAGGATCATGATCTGCTTCATCAGCAACATCAGCATCGCCATCAGCATCATCATCATCAGCATCACCTGTTCATCATCAGCATCAGCATCATCAGCATCATAATCAGCAACATCAGCAACATCAGCAGCATCAGCATCATCAGCAGCAGCATAAGCATCATCATTACCATCATCACCATCATCATCATCATCATCATCATCATCATCATCATCATCAAAATGTTGCCACACCCCCGTGCACCCCGATCCTCATGCTCCGCCCCCGGCTACTCCCTGGCCGCTCCCTACACGCAGCCAGACGCTCGAACACGCCTTATCCACGCATGATGCTCACAGGTGAGCGGCGCACTCTGTTCTCTCTTTTGATCGGGGCCGCCTTCGCCGCCGCATGAGCCTGCTCCTCCACCGCATCCGCCTCATACGCCTGCTTACCCCTCCTCCCTCCATCTGCCCCCCTCCTCCCCCCCCTCCCCTCCACCCCCCCCTCGCCCAGGACGACGACGACGACGACGACGACGCGCGAATGAGAACAGGAGGAAAGGAGGAGGAGCAGCAGCCACAGAAGAAGGAGCAGGAGGGGGGCCCTCGAGGTCCTGACGTCGTCGGCGGCCTGCTCGGCAGGCGCATCGGACGGGAGTCGAAGAGCGGCGGCGCCAGCGGGCTCGGCACGGCTAAGAGTACGGTGAGGTCAGCTGGCGAGCGAACTCGACGACGTCCTGGCTGCGCACCGCCTGCACGCGAAGGACACCCAGGACGAGGAGGGAGCCAGCGTCGCTGCCGCGAGGTCCCCCCTCGCCAGGCCGTGGCGGGCGACGCCGGGCGCTCGGGACCCCCCCCCACCTCCGTGACAGCGGTGGAGGTGGCAGAGACGGCAAGGCCATAGTCAGCGGAGCCGCCGCTGTGGAAGCATGCAGTCGGGGAAGGCTGCGAGGTGGGACCCCCTGTCGATCAGTTCGGGCTCGAGCACGAAGGAGGAGGCGTCAGCGTCAATCGTCTCCAGCAGGTCGACGACGGTGCCGAGGTGCTCCAGGACGGAGCCCACGAACCTGAGGGGTTGCAGACCGTCCGACTGCATGTCGAAGAGTCCATCGCGAAGAAGACGACGCCGAGCCTGGCGTCGGGGAACGGAGGTGCGGCGCCGCCCAGCGAGTGGAGCACCTCGGAGGCTACTTCTGCCACAGGTGCCTCAGAACCACCGTGCTCACCATGAAGACCATGACCAGGCATTTCTTCGGCAGCAGCAGGAAGGTGATCACGCACACAACGAGGGACTGACTCCAGATTGAAGGCGCAGCTCCGTGTCGCGATGATCACCATACCTAAGGTTCGGCCCAGCGTCGCGAATACCATTACCAAAAGCAGAATCGGAAGGATCAGCATGCACATATGAAGTGGCTCAACCTTCCTGGAGCGGTCCTCGTCGCGTCGCTCATCAATCACACGTTCAGAGGCAGCCGCCTCGAGAAGTGGATCTTCAGGGCCAGGGCCTAGGGGGGTCCCCGTGATAACAGACATTGCCAGCTTCCTCACCAGGCTGCTCACCATGTGCATTCGTCAACCGCCACGGCTGGCCCGCCAGAATACGCCTCGAAAGACGGGAGAATTGTCGGAAAGGAACCATAAAATGCCACTGTAGACTGTCGGGATGATCGAGCAGGTGCTGGACGGCGAACTGGCCAACAGGACCCAGCATTTCAAAAGGGCGCGGGCGAGCAGAAGGCCCAAGGGGCAGCAGGCAGCCCACTATCACCAACGCGGAGAGCAGCACCATCAGCAACAGCAGCGCCGTCGTCACGACTGTGAGCGCTGAGAGGGGCCGCATGACCTGCGATCGGCGCGGCACCGCCATCTGCAGCGAGCGGCGCGACATCCTCTCCGGCAATGACCCTGGGATCAGCAGCCTCAAGATCATCACCACTTGTCTCCGGCAAGGCCAGGATCAGATGGGAGCGGCCCTGCGTCAAGGTCCAGCCAATCTTCTACGATCGCATCGTCAGCCTAAGCACTGGGTACATGTCGACCGCCACACGAAAGACGGGGAGGAACAGCATCGGTCGACCTGCCCACCAGCCACGGGGCATGGAGCAAAGGCGCCGTCGCCCACGCCCATGGGTCCGCCGCGGGTCTGGCCGCGCTCGAGGGGGCTAACATTAAGTCGGGCCTGTCCCTCCCTCTACAGGAGGAATATCCAAAAATAGTCACAGACTAGTCTGGAGACGATTTTTTGACTACTTTTGGCTACTTTTGAATCTGTTTGGCTACTAGTCTTCATTTTTCGCCCAAAATCCGCCTGTAGGAGGACATGCCCGACCTAAGGCTAACACACAGGGAGGCTGTGGACTGCCCCGCGCCGACGAGGTGGTCGAACTCCGCCTCCAGCATTAGGTCGTCCTCGCACATATGAGAGAGGCTCGGATTCGCACGCCGCCGCGGCCTGCTCTTAATACATAGCCACCAGAGCCGCGTCGGGAAGCAACGGGCAGCCAGGACCCAGGAGGTGGATCACCAGTCATGTCGGTCTCGGGCGGGGCGCGCTGGTCGAGGTCGGCGCCCGCGCGGCCATGGGGGTGCTCGTCATCGCTAGGGGCCGCTTTGATTTGCGGCATCGCGGGGACAGCTCGCCAAGGAGTCCCGAGAAGAAAGCCCCGACGCAGCTGGAAGGGCATGCGCGAGGGGCCTGTATGCATTCGAGTAAACGAAGACGGCGGGCGGCACGCACCCGAGCGGCTCGGCAGCGGCCCGACAGCCTGCAAGGCCACGGCATCAGGAGGCGACCGCGCAGGCCCTCGCGCGCGAAAACCTGTACCCGTGCCAAGCGGCCACGCGGATCTCTCGCGCCACCTGCGACGCCGTTCTGGTCCGCGCCGGGAGTTCCCGCCGACGGGAGGCTGGAAGACATCGCAGCGGAGCCCCCCGCTCGCACAGCCGGCGCAGCAGTCGACCGCAACAGACCGAGCGGGGTCTGGAGGCGGCCCAGGAGGTCACACGGCAAGTGAGATCACGCCGAGAATCTCCGGCGCGGCGCGCAGGATCAACGCCGCCCGCTGGACGGGGCCGCGGCCTCAACGAGCTGCGGCCCCACACGCTCAACTGGAAGGCCTTGCTGACCTCTGGCGCGGCCAGGGTCCACAAGCACGTCTCGGACGAGGACGGCAATTACATGGTGTAGGGACCTCGCGCAGACTGCGTGCCCTCGATGGCGCGGTCAACCCGCTGCTCTGGCACGCGACATTGAAGGAGATCGGGCCTATCAGAACTGCACCTGGAAGCAGCGTCGCCCAGTCTCAGAGAACCTTCGAGCACCATCAGAAGGCGTGGCCGTGTTCTCGCCCAGGGCGTCGGACACCGAGGCACCAGCCAGTGGTGACGCAGGGCCCAGCATGTCTCGGCAGCTCGCACGCGGCGGCGCAGGTCCTGGCTTGTCTCGAGCACGCTGCGACGCAGGTCCTGCCGTGTTCCGACCTGGGCAGAGCTCTGGGCTGCCTCGAGCGAGCGGCGACGCAGGTCCTGGCCCGTTTCGAGCACCAGATTTCGAGCCAGGGCATCACCCCAGAAGGCCTGCCGGGCCGAGCAGCCCACCAGCTTCGGGCGGCACTTCCGCGGGCAAGGGGGCCACGCGGCGGAGACGAGGAGGACGCGCGCTCGCCTGCGCCGAGAGGCGGCCGCTCGAGGTGCAGCCCCACGCGGGCACGGGCTGCGTTGGCAAGCGCGACAGGGGCCCAGGGCAGCAGTCCGACGGAAGGGCGGCGCGAGCGAGCGGGACGACGCCGCCACCCCGCCCGGCCTCCCGCGGAGGGCATGGGCGGCCGAGAGGCACGCGCAGCACGCGAGGAGCACCACAAGAAAGGTCGCGCCAGGCTCGACGGCAGGGCCAACGAGCACCAGCCGCCCAAGCGGCGAAGGGGGGCGGGAGCGCGTCGGTGCGCTGGCGAAACCTTGGGCGTGCCGGGCAGCACCGAGGCCGGCCCGCCGGGCGAGGGCACCCGAGACGACGAGCGCGGCGACCGCGCGGGCCGAGGACGCGGCGGGAGACAAGCCAGACGTTCGCCACTGCGCCGAAGCACGCTCACGCTCAGGGAGTCGAGCACGACCTGAGATAGCAAAGGATACAATTCCAACCGCGCCCGAGGCACAGCCAACACTCCGTCGCGGACGAGGGAGTCGGGAAGGCTTGCGCCAGCCTGGCCTCGAAGCAGCGCCAGAGGCGTCGGAATCAAGGTCTGCTGGCTGCCAGCGCCACCGCTTTCTGCAAGCCGCGATGCCCCTCCGACAGAGCCCACACATCAGCCGCTTCACACGCTCGGGACAGCATGCCGCTCGAGAAAGATGGAAAAGATCGCGAAAGCGTCGCAGACGCCGCTCGGTCGAGCGTTTGCAAGATGGCCACCGGAGTCTGACGAGTGCCTCCCAGGGCCCGACATGTGAAAACCCTCGAGTTTCGGTATTTTTCTGGTGCTCAAAATTATGTCTGGTGATCTAAGCTAAAGTAGGTTGGAACATCATAAACCGAAGGTCCCAGGGGCGCAGTCCGCATGGCGGCGCCGCCCCATTTTGGCACACCCCTCACACGCTTCGTGGCCCCATAGGGAGCTCCACCTAAGGTCTCAGTGGCGCAGTCCGCATGGCGGCGCCGCCCCATTTTGGCACACTCCTCACACGTTTCGTGGCCCCGTAGGGAGCTCCGCCCTGCCCCACTTCGGCACACTCTTCACGCGCTTCGTGGCCCCAGAAGGAGGTCCACCGAAGGCGATACGAACAGCGACGGCACTCACAACTGCACATGGTCGGGTCCTTCGCCGGGCCAATTTTCTCTTTGCAGCGTCGGATCTCAGGAGGCGCCGCCGCGCAGGAACTGCCCAGAGCGCCCAGCTCCATGGTGCAGTCGGCGCCGACGCTGCGGGTCGGGAGTGAGCCCCCGCTGGGCGCTGGGGCCCCGCCTGCGCGGCGCTGGCCGAGCGGGGCGTCGCTGGTCGCCGGCGTGACGCGGCCGCCCCCGCCGGGCAGGGCCCCGAACGCAGGCGGCCGAGGCACGCCGAGCGCACGCGGCCACACCTGCCGCGCGCGGCGGACGAGTCGGCACAAAACTGGAGCAGCTCACCGCCATCATCGCCATCGCCAAACAGGAGGAGGAGGAGGAGGAGGAGGAGGAGGAGGAGGAGGCGGAGGAGGAGGAGGAGGGGGAGAAAGGGGGAGGAGGAGGAGGAGGAGGAGGAGGAGGAGGAGGAGGAGGAGGAGGAGGAGGGGGAGAAGGGTGAGGAGGAGGAGGAGGAGGAGGAGGAGGAGGAGGAGGAGAACTCGCCAAAGCTAGACGAGCGCGCTCTGCGACTCGCACAGTACTGCTCGCAGGTGGCCTGGATCCGCCGCGGGGGCTCTACGATGAATAGCATCGAGGCAGACATGTTTTTATTTCGGACGTTTGCGAGCAGGCACTCTGCGAGTAGTGGAACGCGCTCGGTGAAAAACGTCCAGGCCCCGCGGCGAGGCAGACCCTGCCGCCTTCGCGACAGCGCCCAAGCCGGACTCGGAGCGGCGCATCTGGCCGGCCGCACAACGAGAGAAGGCAGGAAGCGGCGGCGGCACCAGCGGTAAACCCAAGGGCCGCACGCGAGCAGCAACGAACGGGTGCGCCTTCCGCTCGCCCTAGGGCCTCTTCGCGAAGAAGAGGCCCCAATGAGAGATCAGCCGCTTGCTCGTAGACTGCCGGTCACTCGCCGCGTCGCCGGTGTCGCTCGGGTCGCAGGTGCCCGTCAGCACCGCGCGTTTGGCCATCGGCGGCCAGATGGCCACCCCCCTTTCCAGCGCCTCGAGCTGGTCGTGCAATTGCGCGGGCGGGCAGGCGCCAGCAAGCTGGCTCTCGAACTTCACCTTCGCTGCCCCGGCATATCGCGGCCAGGCCGCCTCGCGCCACCTCTGGGGAGACGGGCTGGAAAAGTCCCGCCCGCCCAAGCTCCATGCCCAGAAAGCCCCGAGCCGTTACACGGACCATCCGACGAAGGCCAGGCCGCACAGCGGTTGGCCAAACTGACCGTGCACGTCGGCGGGCAAGGAGGAGTTGGGCGACCCCGCCCCTCGGTGTCGGGGTGGAAGAGCGTGTTGCCAGCGCATTTTGGCAACCTCGAGCACCGCCCAGTGTGACTCGATATGACAGGGAGGGCGACTTACGCAGCTCCGCGCGCAGCTCCGACTCGAGAATGCGCCGCTACACTCGAGTGGACCAGGTCCGCCGCCTGGACTGGCCCGTCAATTTAGCGGCCTCAAAAGCACGGCCACACACAAGCCGGCCCGCAAAGGTCCACGCGGCCAACTCGCCCACATGCGGCGCAACGTCGGAAGAAAGTTCCGCGAGACCACCCCAGGACATGAAACGCTTCGCTGCCCCGGAGCGCGGCCGCGACCGTCGCCGACAGGACGCCCGGGTAGATGAATTAGCATGGCGAAGGACCCAGCCATCTGCAGTTGTGAGTACCGCAATTGTGGGTATCGCCTTCGGTGGATCTCCTTATGGGGCCACGAAGCGCGTGAAGAGTGTGCCAAAATTAGACAGGGCGGAGCTCCCTACTGGGCCACGAAACGTGTGAGGGGTGCGCCACAATGGGGCGGCGCCGCCATGCGGACTGCGCCACTGGGACCTTCAGTGGAGCTCCCTATGGGGCCACGAAACGTTTGAGGGGTGTGCCAAAATGAGGCGGCGCCGCCACGCGGACTGCGCCACAGGGACCTTAGGTGGAGCTCCCTATGGGGCCACGACGCGTGTGAGGGGTGTGCCAAAATGGGGCGGCGCCGCCATGCGGACTGCGCCACAGGGACCTTCGGTGGAGCTCCCTATGGGGCCACCAAACGTGTGAGGGGTGTGCCAAAATGGGGCGTCGCCGCCATGCGGACTGCGCCACTGAGACCTTAGGTGGAGCTCCCTATGGGGCAACGAAACGTGTGAGGGTGTGCCAGAATGGGGCGGCGCCGCCATGCGGACTGCGCCACTGGGGCCTTAGGTGGAGCTCCCTATGAGCGACGAAACGCTGTACTGGGTGGAAGAACCGAACCGCATGAGGACACCGCCACTGGGGCCTTCAGTGGAGCTCCCTGTAGGGCCACGCTGCACTGGGTGGGGGAACCAGAGATGGACACCGCCATTGAGGCCTTCGGTGGAGCTCCCCATGGGGCCACGAACCTCTGTACTGGGTGATGGAAAAACATGCGGACACTGCCGCTAAGGCCTTCAGTGGAGCTCCCTGTGGGGCCACGAAACGCTGTATTGGGTGGGAGAGCCGCATGCAGGCACCGCCACTGAAGCCTTAGGTGGAGCTCCCTACGGGGCCACGAAACGGTGTAATGCGTGGGGGAACCGCATGTGGACACCACCACTGAGGCCTTCGGTGGAGCTGTTTATGAGGCCCCGAAACGTTGTACTGAGTGAGGGAACCGCACGCAGGCAGTGACACTCAAACCTTAGGCGGAGCTCCCTAAGGAGCCACGAAACGCTGTACTGGTCTGGGGAACCGCATGCGGACACCGTTTCTGATTGGAGCTGCGTATGTGGCACCAACACGCTGAACTGGGTAGGGGAAGCGCATGCGGACACCGCCGGAACTCCCTATGGGGCCACGAACCGCTGTACTGGGCGGTGGAACTGCATGCGAACACCGCCACTGGGGTCTTCAGTGGAGCTCCCTATTGGGCCACGACCGCTGTACTGGGTGGGGGAATCGCATGCGGACACCGCCACTGAGGCCTCCGTTTGGGCTCCCTTTGGGGTCACGAACCGCTGTACTTGGTGATGGAAAAGCATGCGGACACAGCCGCTAAGGCCTTCAGTGGAGCTCCCTATGGGGCCACGAAACGCTGTACTGGGTGGGAGAGCCGCATGCAGGCACCGCCACTGAAGCCTTAGGTGGAGCTCCCTACGGGGCCACGAAACGGTGTAATGCGTGGGGGAACCGCATGTGGACACCACCACTGAGGCCTTCGGTGGAGCTCTTTGTGGGGCCACGAAACACTGTACTGCGTGGGGCAACCGCATGCTGACACCGCCACTGAGGCCTTCGGTGGAGCTAACTCCCTATGGGGCCACGAAACGCTGTACTGGGCGGGGCAACCGCATGCGGACCCCGCCACTGAGGCCTTCGGTGGAGCTAACTCCCGATGGGGCCACGGAACGCCGTACTGAATGGGGGAACCGCATGCGGACACCGCCACTGGAGCCTTCGGTGGAGCTCCCTATGGGGCCCTGGCACGCTGTACGGGATGCGGACACCGCCATTGAGGCCTTCGGCGGAGGTCGGAGGTCGGTGGGGTAACCGCATGCGGACACCGCCACTGAGGCCTTAAGTGGAGCTCCCTATGGGGCCACGAATCGCTGTACTGAGTGGGGGAACCGCATGTGGACACCGCCACTGGAGCCTTAGGTGGAGCTCCCTATGGGGCCGCGAGACGCTGTGCTGGGTGGGGGAGACAGAGGCAGGGAGGGGAGGAGTGAGGAGGGGGAGGAAGGAAGGACGGAAGGAAGGAGGAAGGAAGGAACGCGGGGCGCTGTCTCTTCAAAACGAGGACCCAACACACAGGAGGGTTGGGAACAAAAGCGAGAAGTCGTGAGGCCTCCATGCGCCACCAGCAAGACACGCGATGGAGCACCAAGGGCGGCTCGACGATCACGACCCAAGCGACTACAGATCACCGCCAGCTGTTGGGCTGAAATCTCATTGTCATGCACGTTGTAGCGAATGAGATCCATCTGGTCGGTTGACAGGGCTACCCGCAGCACGCGCTCGGTGTCCAACCAGCTCCTTAGTTCAAATATTCGTTGGGACCCCAGCGGACAAGACTGCGGCTTGGAAGCTGGCGAGCGTCTTGGTGGAGATCTTGGGAAATCGAGTTCGCGCAACTAGCGAGCGAGCCCACCAGCGACACCGAGCTCGCGCAACCAGCTGAGCTTGCTCTTCGCGTGGGCGGCCTTGCACTGCCAGAGGGCCATCGAGTTCCAGGAGGCGACCGATACCACAACCTTGCCCACGCGCTGCCCGCGCACCAGCCGCGACAGGCGGCCAGAGCGAAGACCGCTCCGTCTGCTCGGGCGGGGCGACGATCGAGCTGGCCAGATCCGCAAACCTCTGCTTGGGTAGACAAGCGC
>CAUYUJ010000879.1:102500-108217 GCA_963575745.1 Prorocentrum cordatum
CCTCTTCCCCCCCTCCTTGCCTCCTTTTTTCGCCTTTCCCTCCTTCCTCCTTCCCCCCCTGCCTTTCCGCCTATCCTCCCGCCTCGCCGGCCTCCTCCCTTCCTTCCACATCTTGCCCCTTTGCCTTCTACGACTCCTTTTGCCTCCTTATTTACCTCACGTCACCCCGCCTCCGTCGCCTTTTTTTCTACCAGCCTCTAGCCTTGGCCTCCTTTTAAACTGCCTCGTCGCCTCCTTCCCTTCCCTCCGCCCTCCTCCTCTGCCTCTCTCTTTGCCTGTCCCCTCTCCTATTCTTCCCCTATATTTTCCTCCTCCTCCTCCTTCTCCTCATCCTCCTCCTCCTCCTCCTCCTCCTCCTCCTCCTCCTCCTCTTCCCCCCCTCCTCCGCCTCCTCCTCCTCCGACGACGACAACGACGACCTCCTCCTCCTCCTCCTCCGCCGCCTCGACGACGACGACGACGACGACGACGACGCCGACGCCGACGACGACGACGACGACGACGACGACGACGACGACGACGACGACGACGACGACGACGACGACGGCGGTGACTGTGACGGGGACGGCGACGTTGACGGGGACGGCGGCCACAGCGGCGACGACGACGACGTCGCCGTCGTCGTCTGGCAGTCGCTGTGGCCGCCGCCTGTCCCAGACATCCAGCGGGTCGAATCTTGCCTGGACACGGCTTGGGCGGGCCCGTCCCCCGGGGCCAGCGAGGTCTACATCCTGGTCCATTTTCGAAGGCCCTGGCTCGTCATCCCGAACCGTTCTTTGCAGGCCCTGGGGCTCAGCGAAGGCCCCCCGGGGTCGTCGTGCTGGCCGCCGCGAGGAGGCGGCAAGGCGGGGGCGGAGCCGCGCCTGGCTGGCGGCGGAGCCGCGGCAGGGCCAGGCGGAGCCGCGGGCGGCGGGCCGCAGCCGTCGGCAGCGCGCCCCGGCGCTCCCTCCGAGTCGCCGCGGCCCGCCGGCCGCTGGTCGCGCCGCGCGCCCTGCGACGGCGGCCGCCGCGGCGGGCGGCGGCAGCAACGGCACCCAGGCGACGACGGCGAATGCGACTGCGGCGGCGGCGCCGCCGTCGCCCTCGCCGTGGCCAGCATCGTCATCGCCTGGCCGTCGTCGACGTGGTCGCTTCCAGCGCCGAGGTCGCTGTCACAGGCGCGGTCAGAAGCCTAGACTTGTACGTTTCAGAGAACGGGTGGGGGGCAAAGAAAAAAAAACATGAAGCGCCCCTGGAGAACCAGGAGGGGAACCTGGACATCGGCCTTCCTGGCTGGGGAGGGCCCCCCCCCCAAGGTGAGTGGGTTCGAACCTAAGGGGGGGGGCCCTCCCTGAGTTGCAAAGGGAAAGAGGGCTCGAACAGGGGGGAGGGCCACCCTCCCCTGTCCAAGGGAGGGGGGTTCGAACCGGGGGGGGGCCCCCCTGGGTTGCAAGGTGGGGGGGGGTTCTGAGTTGCAAGGGAGGAAGGGTTCGAACCAGGCCCCCCTCCCCCACCACTGTGCGCGTCGTCGTCGTTGTCGCCGGTTGCAGTCGTCGTGGCCGTCGCCGTCCTCGCCGTCGCCAATCACCGTTGCCGTCGCAATTGCCGTCGCCGTCTGAGTCGCCGTTGCCGTCGCCATCGCCGTTCCCGTCGCCGTCGCCGTCGCCATCGCCGCCGTCATCGTCGACGCTGGTCGTCGTCGTCGTCGTCGTCGTCGTCGTCGTCGTCGCCGCCGCCGCCGCCGCCGCCGCCGTCGTCGTCGTCGTCGTCGTCGTCGTCGTCGTCGTCGTCGTCGTCGTCGTCGTCGTTGTCCCGTCGTCGTCGTCGTCGTCGTCGTCGTCGTCGTCGTCGTCGTCGTATTCGTGGTCGTCGTCGTCGACGTCGTCGTCGTCGTCGCCGTCGCCAGCGCGGCGTCGGCGTCGTCGCCAGCGCCGGCGTCGTTGCCAGCCCGACAGCGCCGTCGCCAGCGCATGCGACGTTGGTTGCCGGCGGGTGGCCCCCCCAGTTCGAACACCAAACCCATGCAACTCAAGGGGGAGGGCCCTGTGCGCGTCGTCGTCGTCGCCGCCGCCGTCGCCATCGCAGTCGCCGTCGTGGTCGTCGTCGCCGTCGCCGTCGCCGTCGCCGTCATCGCCGTCGCCACCGCTGTCGCCGTAGTCGTCGGCGTCGCCGTTGTCGTCGTCATCGTCGTCGTTATCGCCGGTCGTCGTCGTCGTCGTCGCCGTCGTCGTCGTCGTCGTCGCCGTCACCGTCGCCGTCGCCGTCGCCGTCAGCGTCGCCGTCGCTGTTACCGTCGCCGTCGCCGTCGTCGTCGCCGTCGCCGTCGCCTTCGCCGTCGCCGCCGTGGCCGTCGCCGTGGCCGTCGCCGTGGCCGTCGCCGTCGCCGTCGCCGTCGCCATCGCTGTCGCCGTCGCCGTCGCCGTCGCCGTTGCCGTCGTCGCCGTCGCCGTCGCTGTCGCCGTCGCCGTCGTTGTCGTCGTCGTCATGATCGTCGCTGCCCGGCGGCGCCCGCACCTGCACACGCGCTCGCCGTCGTCGGTTGCAGGGGGGGCCCCCCCCTGGTTCGAACACTCCCCCCCCAAGGGGCCCTGTGCGTATCGCCGTCGCCGTCGCCTTCGCCGCCGCCGCCGTCGCCGTCGCCGTCGCCGTCGCCGCCGCCTTCGCCGTCGCCGTCGCCGTCGCCGTCGCCGTCGCCGTCTCCGTCGCCGTCTCCGTCGTCGTCGTCGTCGTCGTTGCCCGACGGCGCTGGCGCTGGCGTCGTCGTCGTCGTCGTCACCGTCGCCGTCACCCTCGCCGTCGTCGTCGCCTCCGTCGTTGTCGTCGTCGTCGTCGTCGTCGCCGCCGTCGTCGTCGTCTTCGCCGTCGTCGCTGCCCGACGGCGCCAGCGCCAGCGCGGGCGCTCGCCGTCGTCGGTTGCACGGGGGTGGGCCTCGTCGTCGCTGCCCAACGGCGCCAGCGCCAGCGCCAGCGCTCGCCGTCATCGGTTGCAGGGGGGGGGGCCCTCACAATTCGAACCTGGCCCACCCCCCCCCACCTGTCAACTCAAGGGAGAGGGGCCCCCCCCTGGATTCGAACACCCCCCCCATTTGAGGGAGGGGGGGGCTCCCTGGTTCGAACCCCCTTCCCTGCATCTGAGCATCTCAGGGGGGGGCCCCCCCCTGGATTCGAACCCCCCCCTTTGAGGGAGGGATCCCTGGTTCGAACCCCCCCCCTGCATCCGAGCATCTCAAGGGGGGGGGGGGCCCCTGGTTCGAACTCCCCCCCTCCAGCGTCCACTCTTCCAGACATATGGCAGAACAAAAAACAGGCAGGCAGGTAGACAGAGACCAAGGCAGAAGCAGAGGTATAGAAGAGACAGAGGAAGAGAGAGAGAGAGAGGCGCAGAGAGAGAGAGAGAAAGAGTGAGAGACACACCGACGCGGACAGGCCAGAGGACAAGCGCCTGCCTGGCCTGGCTCCATTAGACGCCGAGCACAGCTTGTATGAGCAGGGGGTCCCCGAAGCAAAGTGCCCCCGTGGCGCCGAGGCGACGGAACGAGAGGCGCGGGGCGGTGACGGGGGCGAAACGCCCCGCGTCGGCGCCCTGCGGAAGGACGGGCTGCCGCTTAGGTCGCCCCCGTTTCGGCGGCGCGCCCGGAGGGAAAGTGCGAAGGAGAACGCCTTCTCAGAAGGCGGCGGGGCTTCTAAGGAGCCCTCGCGCCTTCTGAGAAATCTTCTGTGTCTTCGGGGGAGGCTTAGAAAACTTCTTGGAAGGCCCAAGGCCTTCGGAGCCTTCTGAGAAGGCCCGTCCCGTCTGAGATCCTCCCCCGGGTTCGCCGGCGACCGTTGGTGTGAGGCCGTCGGCAGCTAGCAATACCACACGCTGGGCAACCCCAACGTGGGTAAGCGCGGAACCGTGGAACACTTGTGAGGACCAGCCTACGGGCCCGCGGGAGGCCGTGGAACGAGACTGCTCAAGGCCTCCCTCGCGGCCGCGGGTGGTGGCGGACAGGCCGACGAAGGGTCGCCCACGTCGCCTGGGCGCGTTGCAGGCGCTGTGTGAGGGCACCGTGGCTCCCGCGGGCGCTGCGGAGCGCAGTGGTGAGAGAGTCGCATTGGGCTTGCAGGGCCGCAGTGGAGACGGCCAGAGCCGAGGCCCGCGCCGTCGCCCTTGACGCCGGGTGGCCGGGTAGGGCTGGCGGCCGGGTAGGGCTGGCGGCGGGGGCGTAGAGGTGAGCAGTGAGCGCCTGGCGGCGGTCGCTCCCAAGAGGAGCATGCTCAACGGGGAGCTGCGACAGGGAGTCGCTGTGAGCGGGGGGGCCTGGGGTGCAGCGGTGGGTGCTCGACTGACGTCGGCGCCTGGAGTGGTGCGCTGCTGGCTGGTGGGGTGGTGGGGCGCGCTCGGACAGGGGTGAGGGTAGGCGCGTGGGGGTTGGCTGGTCGCGAGCGTGGTCGGATGACCACGGCGTGGTGCCACGGGGCCGCGGGAGGGGTCGGCGGTGGCCCGTGAGCAGCTTTGGGCAAAGTCCCTGGCGGGCGTGCGCGTGGTGGCCCGCTCGTCCGTGGGGGCCGTCGCGCTAGGAACGACTGCCCCGACGGCTCCCACATTAGCGGCGGGGGTGACCGAAGGACGGCTTGGGTGATGTTGCTCCCATCGTACTTAAGGGCCACATCCCAGAAATAATTTCGAGCACCCGGAAAAGTGCCGAAAGGGTGTCGAAACAGTGTCGAAACAGTGTCGGGCGGGTGCCTCCCAGGGCCCGACACGCGAAAAAACCCTCGAGTTTCGGCACTTTCCTGGTGCTCGGAATTCTTTCTGGTGGCCAAGGCTGGAGTAGGTCGGAACAGCATCGACCTTGGGCCGGTTGCCGCGTGACCGGTGGCGAACGGCCGTCGCCGCTGGCAGCCTGCTGGCGCCACAGGCGGGGGTGGCGGCTCGTCGTCTGCGCTCTGGCAGGGAACCGCGGAGGCCTCAGGGGGGGCGTCGTGCGTCGTGATTGGGGGGGGGAGGGGGCGAGGGCTGCCTCCCGAAAGGGCGTCTGGGCTGAAAGGTAAGCCCCTCGGGGTGGGATTCCGCTGGTGCGGCGCCGCCTCCGTCCTTGCTGCGAGGGTGCTGCCCCATGCGGCCGAGCTCGGCTGCGGTGTAGCCGGCCCGACGGTGGTGCGGCAGCGACAGGGTGAGCGGTGTCGCCTGTCGTAGGTGGCGGCAGCCGTCGTGTGGAGCGTGACGGCGAAGCGGTGGGGTTGCTTGAGAGAGAGAGGGAGAAAGAGAGAGAGAGGGAGAGACAGAGAGAGAGAGAGAGAATAACAAAAAAGAAAACAAAAACACGAGGGAGAGAGAGGAGAGAGAGAGAGAGAGTAGACAGAGAGAGTAGAGAGAGTAGAGAGAGTAGAGAGAATAGAGAGGGTATAGAGAGAGAGAGAGAGAGAGTGAGAGAGAGAGCGGCAGCACCAGTCCGACGGCTCAGATGAGGCCAGGTCGGGGCCATCGGCTCACCCCCCCCCCGCCCCTCCCCGGGTCACCGTTCTCCTTCTTCCCCCCCGCCCCTCACCCTTCCCCAAACTCGTCATCCTCATCCTCGTCCTCATTTTCCTCCACGAAGCAGCGAAAGCCCCCGTCTGAGGGCCCCAGACATCACTGCCTCGGACTACTGCTCTCCAAACATGAAACTTGTCGCCACGACCCTCCTCGAAACGCCTGGAGGGAGGAGGAGGAGAACGAGAAAGAGGAGGAGGAGGAGAAGGAGGAGGAGGATGGG
>CAUYUJ010000880.1:0-12500 GCA_963575745.1 Prorocentrum cordatum
CCTCCTCCTCCCTCCTCCTCCTCCTCCTCCACCTCCTCCTTCTCCTCCTCCTCCTCCTACTCCTCCTCCTCCTGGCGACCCCGAGCCGACCACCGCTGCGGGTGTCACCCGCGGGAGCCGCGCCCCCGTCGGCGCGGCGCGCCGACGTGGCGAGGTGGGTGCCCGCTGGCGGTCGTGGCCCCCCCGCTTACGAAGGAGCTTGGAGTGTGCAGGACGAGCGCGTCATTTTCATTCTATCTGTCACCACCCGCCAAACCACCCCAACCCAACCCGAAGCCCTCAATTTGCACTCCATTTCCAGTGGGGGGGTGTCGGGGAACATAGGAAAAACACAGATGGAGCCCATACCCCGCCAACCCGAAATTCGGGTCTTCGGGTTGGCTTGGGGTGGTCTGGTAGGTAGTCTATCTTGGGGCACTATCTTGGTGGGCGTGGCTCCCCATCTGACCCCAACACGTTCTGGGAGGCCACCAGGACGCTCCCGACAGGCCCCCAGAGCTCCCGGCAGACTTCCAGGAGGCGCCCAGAGGCCGCGAGAGCCCCTCAGGAGGCCCCGCATAGTACAGATGAGCCCCGTGCCAAGAAACACCCTGCTTGCCTCCAGGGCGCCCTGCCCTGGGTTTCTCGGGTTTCGATGGTCTTGCTCCGGAAAGCGCGACGTTCCCGCACCACAAGATGATGGACATCCTGGGGTCTCAGGGTTGGGCTTCTTGTGGAAGGTCTCTTGTGGTCGAGCCCCTCCTGTTTGCAGGATGAATACGTCAAACGCATGTGGTGCTAGATCGCTGGATGTTCATTTTTCCTCGACGTGTCACGCTAATGATGTGATGATGTCTTTGCTGCAAGTGCCATACCAAAGTACTGGGCAGTGAGTTGTGCGAGCTCGACGTGTCACGCCTATTCAGCGAAACGCCCTTCCGAAGGCCAGCGCGTCTGGCGCGCGTGCCGCCCCTGCACGGTCGCCCCGCGGCGGCGGCGGACTCGGTCGTGCGCTCGTCGGAGTGTGCAGGGTCGTCCTCGTCCCGGGCCTGGGAGTTCGGTGTCTGTCTTTCTGTCGGGGAAACGTGAGACTCGATTACGCCAGGACTGGGGTGTGCCAACGTTTTTTTTGACGACCGCGTCCTGGATTTTGACGGTCCAGTTTTCGTTGGATGTTTGCAGCGGGAGCTCGCGTCAAATTGCAGATTGGGTCTCGTCGTTTTCATTGATGGCCCGTCAGGCCAACACGAGTCCCCCGAACCCGAGTCTTACGTCTCCCCGATTCTGGGCTCCGCTCTTCAGTGCCGCTGCACTGCTCCTGATCTACGACGCTTCGCGGTCGTGGGCACGTGATGGACAGGAGCGGTGGCAGATGGCATGGATGGCTTGGAGTGCATGGCAGCTGGCGCGACGGCTAATCAGTTTTAGAGGGGGAGCCATTCTGGGTGCCACCGTCGTCTTCGTCGTCGTCGTCGTCGTCGTCGTCGTCGTCGTCGTCGTCGTCGTCGTCATGGGTCGTCGTCGTCATGTGTCGTCGTCGTCGTCGTCGTCGTCGTCGTCGTCGTCGTCGTCATGGGTCGTTGTCGTCGTCGTCGTCGTCGTCGTCGTCGTCGTCGTCGTCGTCGTCGTCGTCATGGGTCATGGGTCGTTGTCGTCCTGTGTTGTCGTTGGTCGTCGTCGTTGTCGTCGTCGTCGTCGCGGTCGTCGTCGTCGTCGTCGTCGTCGTCGTCGTCGTCGGCGTCGTCGTCGTCGTCGTCGTCGTCGTCGTCGTCGTCGTCGTCGTCGTCGTCGTCGTCAAGGGTCGTCGCGGTCGCGGTCGCGGTCGCGGTCGCAGTCGCGGTCGCGGTCGCAGTCGTGGTCGTGGGCATCGTCGTCGTCTTGGTCGGACACCCCCGCCCCTGCTGCTCCTCTCGGCCTGGGCCTCGTGTGAGGCTCCGCCAGGCGCGGGTCCGCGATCTGGGGCTTATCGGTCTATTGGCGGGAAACCACCAACTCCAGGTCGATGTTCCCCCTCCGCGGAGTCCCACCGATTCCAGGTCGATGTTTTCCCTTCCGGAGGAGGAGAGGGGGGAGGAGCGAAGCACTAAGCATTGCCTGCAGTTTTTTCGAGCGTCCCGAGGCCTCAGGCTGCCTCCAGAGTGGCGAGGATTCCGCCGGGGTCCTCCTCCAGGCCACCACGGACTGCTGGAGACCTCTGGAGGAAGGGTCCGGAAGGCCACCGCCCACCAAACCACCCAAACTCAACCCGAAGTCCCCGATGTGCCCTCCATTTCCAGTGTGGTGGGGGTCGGGGAACATGGAGCAAAACACATGCAGCCCGCACTCTTCTTTTCCTTTCAGTGCACCCCCTGGCCCCCGCTGGGGAGTCCCGAGGTGGCGGGTCGAGCCCTAGCTGAGGCAGTTGTCTGGCAGGCGACTGCGCGCGGACGGCTTGCAGTCTTCGGGCGCTCTGGTTCGGGGCCGCAGTGCGCGGCGGGAATGTGCCCCAGTGCGCTGGGATGCCGCGAGGTCATGGACGAGAGCAGCACCTCATCGACGACGCTCGCACAGCTCAAGGCGCGCGGGCCTGCCGCCTTGCCTCGGTCCAGCAGAGGAGGCGTGTGACCCGAGGGGTGCCGGCATCAGAAGCAGGAGTATGGGCGACGGGAGGCAGGAACGGGGTATATGCTGCGTCAGACGCGGGGCGGTAGCTGTGAGTCTGTGACGCCGCTGGTGAGACGTCGGAAGGAGGGTTTGACACGGGCTGCGGTGGTGGCCGTGGGCTTTGTCGTCATCGGCGTCATCATCATCGGCATCGGCGTCGTCCTGAGCATCGAAACGCCAATGCAGGTCCCTCCTGCGATGGTCCGTGGTGACAATGCCGATCCCGTGAAGGGTGTCAGTGTCTTCCTCAGCACTTCCACAACACTCACTGTGCCGTCTTTGGTGTTGTCGTCGTCGTGGCTCTCTTTCCCACACGTGCGGCAGGTTGATCGCTTTTTTTGGGGAAGCTGCAGAGTGAGTGACAGGACAAATATCATTGTACCAAAGCTGCCGTTCTTTTCGGCACTTGAGGTTTATCCAGCTGCGCTACCGCGCAAATCCGCCACCGCTCTCGGGCGGGCGGGCAGGTGTACGCCATCGGTGAATGGGGGCTGCGTGCGCATGAATGATTTTGCGGTTTTTGGGATGTCGGCCTCATGAACACCTCATTGTGTCACTCTGTAGCTGTCTGGGCTCGAGAGATTTCACTGCATGCAGAGTGTGGTAGGGGTCTTCACTGCCTTTCTCAGCTCCGCTCTCCGCGATCTCGCCGACCAGCGATTCTGGCTCGGCGGTCCGCTGCAGCCTTGCGACGCTGAGGACCAGGCTGCTCCAGCCCCACCAGCGCCGACGAAGCTGGAGGTGTCCTGTCCCGAGGCTGTCGTGTACCCGTGGGTGATCGAGGACCTAGCTCGACATCTCAACAGCGAGCGGTGCGTCCGCGAGGTGCAGTGTGGTAGCCTCGAGCATGACCTGAAGACAATGGTGGTCTGTGTGTTGTGCGTCCTCGGGTCGCAGTTCTTCGTGTGGATCCTGCTGAACGCAGGCTGCTGCCCACGTTCTCCCAGCGGTCGTTCCTCTTCAGGCTGCCCGACTCGGGGCTACAAGCCCGCGCTTTTCGTGATTTTATAGTCTGGTCCCAGACCGCATAGTGGCCATCTAGCACGAGGGCAATATTTGTTTCACGAGCGTGTCGTTCTGGGACCAGGTCCCCGAGATGCCCAGGGCCGGCTGTGCAAGTGGGAGGTGGTCATTCCAGACCGTAATCGATACCTGGAATATGTGCCCATGAGGCCAACGATGGCGAGGCTCTGGTGGTCCTCGCCGACAGTGGCACTTGTCCGCCGATGCTGAGATGCCGCTTCTACCGCTTCTCAGGCTATAGGCATCCGATGAGCAACGATATATGCAGTTGGGTGCGAGAGCAGGCGGCCAAGGTTCAGGCGGCTGCCAGGAACCCTCCGAGCTTGACGCACTACGTGGACGACACTGGTGTGTTGGTTGCAGTGACTGGCTTTGGGCCAAGGCTTCGACGCAGGGTCTCGCCTGCGCTGCCTGCGAGCGGCGCAGCTCGGCCATCACTGGCTGCCTTTGGCGGCCCGCCTGCCGCTGGAGGTGCCGTGGTCGCTGGTGCTCCCGCTGCTGGGGGCGCTGTGGCCACTCAAGGAGGTGCCGTGGCCGCTGGCGCTCCTGCCGACGGAATTGCTGCGGCCGCTCGTGTGGTGGCTGTTGGGGCAGCCTCGGCTCCGCCCTACCTGGCAGCGCTGGCGGCGCGAACCCGGACGTCCGACGGCAAGGTCTGGTGTGCGGGAACTTCGAGCACAGTGATCTCTTGGGGATGCAGGTCACGTTGAAGGCAAGCGGCATCGTGATCACGTCGCACGATGGCCAGGTGTTCCGCAAGGGCCTTTTCCTGCGAGTTCTCGCCTTCGTGCAGAAACCGAAGGCCAGGTGCGCTAAGATGGGAGCGCCGTCAGGTGTGGTGGCGCTCGAGTCACATGATGCGCTTCGTGAGCCCGCCGAGGCGACGTCGGGACGTTGTGGGTGGACTATGACGAGATCAGCAATCTATTCAAACCTGTCAAAACTGCATCGCACGACAGTCGCGAGGAGCCGATCACCGCCTTTGAATATCAGGGGCCTCCAAGAGCGCGTCACTTTGGCCGCCGCATGGAGCGGCACGGCGGCGTCCTTTGCAGGTTGTCGCAGGATGTCGCCAGGTCATGCAACATTGTCAAGATGGGCAGGATCGATCATGATATGACGACCCCCGCGGAGAGTTTCAAGCTATTCGGGGATTGTGACCAGATCAATTTCGGCGCGTCGGCGGGCATTGAGAATATCATGCGTCGCATGATCAAGGTGATAGTTGATGCATATTTTCGGGCTCAGGCGCTCCGAGCAGGCATGTGGTGCGGATGTGGGGATTCAGGAAGTGGAAGGGCCAACGTGAGGTCGAGCAGGCCTGGTCTCACCACCCGTTGCCTACGGTTGGCGCCGACGCTCCGGGCCCGCAAGGTCCCGGCGACAGTGGCCGTGGCCGTTGGGCAGGTGGGCGGGTGGGCCGAGGCAGAGGAGACCACGCCGCCCCTGATGGCAACTGAGCAGACAGCGGGCCACGATTGGGCTCTCCATTCCGCGGCCCCCCTGAGAGCGGAGGGTTTTTGCGCCTCTGGCCGCCGCTGGTTTCTCGACTGGTCCCCGATCCCCGCTGCCCGCGCGAGAGATTGCGCCGAGTTCGGGAGGTCGACGATCGAAGGGATTCCGTGCTCGCGGTCGCGCGCGGCAGCTCGTCGAATAAACGTCCATTGCGTTGAATTGGCTATTTAAGACCAGCGACCATCTGTTGCCTGAGCTCCGAGCGCGGCCTCGGGATTCTTCGCAGTGGGGTCGGGGGCCTGACCATGTCGGCGCGGCAGCCCGCGCTGACAAGACGCTGTCGCGCGTGGGGGAGGTGGCGGGGCCGCGGGCTCGCGACGGCGCTCGTGAGCTTTACTTGCCGTCAGAAGCTGCCCCTTGGGATCTGCTCTGTGGTGAGGCGTCTGTCTGGCTACAGGGCGGGCGCTTGTTCGACTGCGCCTCCGCCGTGCAGGCGTGGGCCGGGCTTTCCGCCTGAGAGGCAGGGCGCGGCGCCGAGCGTTTTCCACTTGGTAAAGGGCCGTGGCCGATCTCACCCAGGGGGTGCAGGAGAGCGTGCGCTTGGTTCCGCTGCAGGATATACTGTCACCGACAAGGCTGCGCGACGCGAGATCGACCCGAGCTCGCCGGCGACCCGAGAGTCTGAGCCCGCTCCGCGCGCGACCTCGAGGCCAGGGACATGTTGGTCCTCGGCGCATGGGCGCATGAGCGGACAATTTCCGTTTTTGGCGCGGAAGAAGAGTGGCGCGCTCCGGCGGGCGAATCAGCGGTTTTCGCCGCCGCCTCGCGGCGACCTCTTGATGGCTGAGGGATTGAGCTGCGTGGAAGTTGAGCTTCCCGACGGACAGGAGTGTTCTTTATTCTACTGTGAAGCCGCTGACGTTCAGCATGATCTTTTCGGCAGTCGGTCGAGAACGCGGGCGTGACAGCTACCTCGACGAGGCGGAATTGCGGCTGGGGTAGCTGCTCTCGCTGGGCCCCCTGACATTGGTGAGGTCTTCGGTCGTGCTGGCTTCGAGCCGGGCCATTCCTTCGACGAAGTCCCTGGGGCCGCGCTGCTGCCCCAGTCCGCCGATTTGGTCCTCTTCCTCGCTCTTCCTCCTCCTCCGGCCCGCCCCCCGGAGCCGCGGCGCCGCGCCGGCCTTGGGCCGGCTGGGCGCTCTGATGCCAGCTCGAACATTTTAGTGTTGAGCATCGTGGCAAGAGGCTGCGAGTCAACGCGGAAAAACGGGGGCCGGGGTCGGGGGGGTGCGTCGCCTTTCGTGGCCGCCAACTTCAAGGTGCCTTCAGACCAGAAGCCTCGCCGCGCAGTCAAGCGGGGCCGCGTCGGCGGCTGGGGGTTTCGCGAGGTAGAGGCCACCCTGGCGTTCGAGCTGCGAGTGCACCCCCGACTTCAATTATCCTTGGCTGTGCCCGCTGCCCCTTTCGGCTCGCGGGCGTTAGCTTGCCCGCTGGCTATGGGGCGCTGACTGTCGGGCAGTGGAGAAGGGTAAAACCATCATCATCGCCCTTCGCTTGTTGCCGTCATTGCCGACGGATGCCTGGGAAGGGGTCGGCCCTTCAGTCGCATGTTCCATCGCGCAGGTCATCGGCTTTTTCTGCTCTAATCTTATCTGCGCAACAGCTCTCGCGCGGCGGGGCTCCAGCTGTGCCCGAATGGCGACCGCGCCGCCTCGTGCGGGCGCGCCGCCTTCCGCGGCGGGCGCTGGGGATTTCCCTGGGCGTTAGCGCGCAGTCTCGAGGGGGTCGTGGATGGGGCTTGTGGATTATGGCAGGGCTGACGCGGCCATCGCGCCAGTTTCCCAAGGTGCTCTCGATATGCCTGGGGATGGACTTGGCACCTATTCACGATGCCTTCGGCGATCCGAACTCGCGCGCCGCCCGCCGCGTCGGGGTCGTCGCCCGTGGTGCTCGCGACCACTTCGCTCAGCACCAGTATGTGTGTGTGTGTGTGTGTGTGTGTGTGTGTGTGTGTGTGTGTGTGTGTGTGTGTGCGTGTGCGTGTGTGTGCGTGTGCGTGTGAGTGTGCGTGTGTGTGTGTGTGTGTGTGTGTGTGTGTGTGTTGTGTGTGTGTGTGTGTGTGTGTGTGTGCGTGAGCGCGCGCGTGCGCGGGTGGAGGTGGGGTGGGGGTGGGTGGGGGGGGCGCCGCGGGTGGCGGCCGCAGTGGGCGGAGTCGCTCTCGGGATGACCGCCGCCTCCGGGGAGGAAGACGTGCGTGCGCTGGCTCCCGTGGGCCCGCGGGGCCCAGGGCGGTGGAACCCCGGGGGCCCCTTGCTTCGCCGCCCGCAGTTTGCTGCTGCTACCGATAGCGCGCCTCAAGCAGGCCTTCTGCTGGCGCAGGTCAGTGCCGCCATGTGGTGGGGCAGCGACATCGCGCGTGGTGGTGCCGGCCACAAGCAGGCGCCTGCAAGTCTGTACACGGTGACATCGGGTCTTGTCCCAGTGGTCTAGAAGAACTCGTGCAGCGGGTGTCGGGGCAGGATGTTGATCCAACTGCCAGCTAGGGGTTGAAGTGCTCGATGGGGTTAGCTGCCGATCCGATCGACTCGGACCTGCTGGAGATCATGCAAGCCGGTGACGTTGAGTTCGTGAAAGCATTCTCTGCGAACGACGATCGCGCCCTCATTCGCCGGAATCCTGCAGGCCCGCTCCGGTCGATCCCGACGGGCGCGCGCGTGATGGGGCCATGCCAGAGCCTACAAGTGCCATGGTTTCTCCCAAGATTTGCCACCTAATCGTGGCGAGTGTGAATTTTCCGATTTCTGACTTTATGTAGGGGGCACCCCTCTCGCACTTGAGGAAGTCGTCTTTCGCTCTGGGTGAGGTGGGTGGATCCGCGAGACCTTCCGCCCCGAGACCACGCGACTGTTTAAATGCGCTGGGCCCGGATGGACTTGCGCGTGGCCGCCCGGCCCCGGGCGGTGCCCATAGAAGAGCGTCATCGAATAGCGCGAGGAATTCACGATGAGCTCCTCGACGTTATCGGCCCCCCAGCGGTTGCCGCCAGGTAATCCTGACAGCATGGCCCGGCAATGGGGCCCTTAAGCGTGTATCCAGTTCTGGCCGTGGCCCAGCCCGGTGGAGATATGGAGGCGTGACGAGAGGTTCCGCGCCGACGTGGCCGAGGGCCGCGTCAAGAGGGGCATGGCCCGTGGACTGGCGCCCCGCCGTCACCTGCGTGGACCTTGACGACGTCGCGCAGAGCTAGCGCGCGAATCGGGGCGCCGAACCATTCGGTGGACGTGGGAGAAGAGGTCGAGTGACCGCGCAGGCCGAGGGCGCTGCGCGCGCCATCTCTTCCGCCGCGAGTCAGGCCATGGCCGGCGCTCGCCTGGGTCGGAGGACAGGGCGGGCACTGGCGTCGGCAATGGTTGCCCTGCCCGACAGGGGGCGATTCAAGGTGACGACGCGCTGATAACTGCCGCGGCGCCACCCGCGTCGGCTGCTGGGGTGGCCGCGGCAGTCCGCCCCCTAATCCCAGAGGAAGAGGTAAAAGGGGGTGGGTCCGATCCCTCCGCGTCTGTGCGCGCTGCGTCCACGTGCATCCTCGCGCGCGACTGTCCCGGCCCCCCCGCGGCGGCCGCCCCTGCTGTCAGCTTTGCTGCAGCCGCTGCGCCCGAGGCGCCTCCGCCGAAGCGGATTGCGCCGGCGCCGACGTATTCGTTCCCGTGCGCGGACCACCGTGACCAGCGTCCCCCGACTGCGCCTCTGAGACGTATTTCGGGGAAATGAGCATGGGGCGCACAGCATTGGAGCGAGGAATAGAATAGACGTCGCGCGCGGACCCCAGGCGCGGCGACTGCAGCGTTGACCGCGGCGCCGTCTGGATCCGTGGCCCGGTTGGCAAATTTGTTCGCTACTATCTCGATTCCAAAGCGTGCTGTTTGGCATCTCCCAAACGAGCGCGGCGCGCGAAAGGCGATCGGTCTTGATGCCGCTCGCTCCTGACCTGTGTCTCCCCAGATGTCAAAAGTCGGTGCCTCGACATTACTTGAGAGTGTTTGTGGCCCGCACCTGACTTCTCGCTTGCCCAGTGTCGCATGTCGATGTGAGACGCTGTCGTCCACTTGGACGGGTATTGGTGCGACGACCACAGTGCCCACGTTATGGCCTCTCGCTGTGCATGGATATTCGACGTCTCGTTTGCCCGAGGCGTGGCCTTTCGGTGAACCGTGGCGAATGGCCTGGTTGCTCTCGGCCGTGACGACACGGTTCTTTGCCCATGCCTGATGTGGAGTGCGTGCGCCTGGCCGGTCCCGTTGATGGCGGCGCAGCCCGAGTACCTCGCGAGCGGATGCCGGCTGGGTGGTGCAGTTCAGCCTGGAGCCCGCGGGAGTGCCGTCCAAGGCGAAGGAGTTCGGCGTGACGATCGAGCTCGACCGCGAGTAGTGGTCCCAGTTGGGTCCCATGTTGGAGGCCCTGCGGGCCGTGCCCCCTGGGCGGGGCGTGAGGCCCTTCGCCGGCCCGAAGTTGGCGGCCGCCGCGCAGAAGGTGGCGAAGGAGTCGGGTTTCTGCTTGGTCGCGCGTCAGGCTCGACATCGCGGCGCGAGCTCGGACGCGGCCATTTGCGCGCGGATGCTGGCGGAGGTCAAGCAGCGGGGGGGCTCGAAGGCCGACCTTTCAGTCGCGCGGCACGAGGGGTGCGAGACAGTCCAGCGCGTGGGCTTGTTACCCGAGGTGGCTGCAGGACCGCGCCGAGCGCTGCGTGGAGGGGCCCGCGGCGGTCTTGCTGCGCGGCCTCGCGGTGGCAGGGCCTGTTTCCACCCGCAGCTGCGCGCTTCGTGGCCGCTCATCATATCGCCTGGCAGGGCTCCTTGGTAAGGCATGCGGTTCTTTCGGATCTGACCGCGGCGTCCGTGTCCAGACCGCTGCGAGATCTCCATGTGGTGCCCGAGTTGCTGCCCTGTGCGCGTCGCTTGATGGTCCGACCCGCCTCGTGGCCTTCGATGATGGATTGCTCGGGCTGTCGAGTGCCAGTTGCCCGTGCCCGTGGTCGTTCGCTCGCTAATGATCGCGATGCCATCGGGGCCCGGCTGCCGGGGCCTTCAGAATGCGCCGTCCTCTCGGCTCAGCGCAGTCATTCCAAATATTCCGAGTGGCCAGTCTTACGTTGGTTCCCGCCTTGGCCTCGAGTGTCCAGGCCGGCGTGCGAGGGGCGGCCGCTTCTCTGATCTGTCGGCTCCTTGCGCTTCTGAGCTGGTCCCAAAACGTTTCCAGAAGGCCGTCTTTCTCGCGGTGTCGGTCGTCCTTCGTGCTCTGTATCTAACAGCGTGAGAGCAAAGTCTGCTTGGGGGTTCGAATTCGAGAGTCTCTCGGTGGGGGGCCAGAGGCTGGGCGGGGCCTTTGCCTCTCCCAACTCGGATCCGAGTCGCTTTGACCAGCGAGCGCAGTAAATTATTTTTTTGCAAACGATCAAGATTCAGTCAGGGGGGTGCGTGTGCATGCATGGTTTTGCGGGTTTTGAGATGCGGTCTCATGAGTGCCTCACTGTATCACTTTGGTAGCTGTCTGGGCCCGACCTCCCCCCTCGAACCGCTTCGGGCTCGCGCGCCATTTTTCCTTTCGCAGACTTTGTCGGCGGGGGGCCAGGGGCGGGGCGGAGCTTCCGCCCCCCCAGTTTCGGATCCGAGCCGTTTGGGCCAGCGAGTGCGCCAGCGCGAATTATTCCCCGCAGGGCATGACATCCAATCGCATAGTTGAACCTAGCGGTCATGGTTCGGACTCGCAGCAGCTCAGACGCTCTGCGTGCCGAGTGAAGCCCGCTGGCACTGAGAAGGTGCGCGTGATAACGTCGCGCGCAACTTCTGCGAGCCTTCGCTCATGGGCGCTGGCGCGCAGGGGGTGTTCGCGACGGCCGTTGGCGTCGCCGCGTAGAGGTTGTTAACGGCAGTTGTTTTAACGTCCGGATGTATTAATCGATGGCGCAGTTGCCTAAGAAACTGTGTTCCCGATCTTTTGATATGGAGGCCGCTTTCTGTTTAGAAGGGCACGAACAAAAACCTGTTGATCATTGGTTGCGCAAGTGAGCTATGTTTGGCTTGATGCAGCGTGGGGGCTGAAGTCTTGCTCTGCAGGAGGTGAATCGAACAGAGACAGCGAGGGCCCGATGCGCGCCAGCTGCCTCGAGCGCGGTGGCAGATATCGTGGCTTTCGGCCCAGCCCGCCACGTGCGCAAGTGGGGTCTATTTCGCGACCTCGTGATATAATTTTGGGAGCCTTTCTGGGCTTTGGACCAGTTTGTGTTCCCCCTTCTGGGGCTCGCTTGGGAGCCTCTTGGGCGCTCCTTGGGGGCTTGGAAGCCATGCTGGGGCGATCGTGAAGGCTTCTTGAACTACCGTGGGCGCTCTCGCGATCGAGCAAAAGAAACACATAAAACATTGAAGCGCCAGAAGTTTTTTGCGGTCTTGAACTTGTGGGGCGGTTCGCAAATTCTCCAAGACGGCCCAAGAGGTGCCCTGAAGGGCTCCCAGACGGGCCTTGGGAGCATCGTGGAAGTATGGCATGCGAGTGGCATTCCCGAGCTCTCCAAAAATATCACGCGAGCCTCCGCATCAACGCGAGCCCCCAGGAACGCCCGGAAATTATTGCCCCGAGCCCCTTGACAGGGCTTTACAAATACCCAGCGCGGACAATTCGAAGGCATTTGAGGGCCCACCATTCAGTGCCCACGGCAGGGTGGGTGATATTTTGCGACGAAAGGCCCCCGAAGACCCCAGCGGCCCCCCCAAGACCCACATGCAGCCAGCCCTCCAGGGAGTGCAGTCGGAGGCTAAAAACGTGAGAATCATAAACAAACAAAGTGTTTTGGACGTTTTTGGGTTGTGTTCCAATGGTTTCGGTTGGCCTCGGGGCAGTTTCCGAGTGTTTCACCGCGCAATTACGCCCAGAGGGCTGATGACGTTTGCAGCCGAAGCGTGGATGTGTATCGCAGCGGCGTGCTCGTCACGTTTTTGCCAAACCAGGTCCTGTCATGTCCACGCTGCGCGACTGGATGCACCAGGTGCTCAAAAGCCTGCCTGGCTTGTTCGCCCTCCGTGCATGTAGGTCCGGTGTGTCGTGCCAGGGATCGAAGCCCACCCGGGGCGGGCCGAAGGTCGGAAGGTCTCGTGCCCTGGACACGCTGGGGGGACTGGGCCTGGCCCGAGGACGGGGGGGGGGGGACCGAGAGCGGGCCAGGAGCGGCGGACCCCTCTCCGCAGCCTCTCCCTCCCTTTTATCGCCCGCTGCTGCTTCCGCGCCGCCTCTTGCCTTGCCCCGCGGGTGTCGTGATGAGCGCTTTTCGCCACGCTGGCCTCCTCGCTTTTTAACCCTGCCAGGGGTTGTGGCTTGTGGCGGGAGTTGTTGTCTGCGCCTGCCAGCCA
>CAUYUJ010000880.1:15000-32500 GCA_963575745.1 Prorocentrum cordatum
CCCTCCTGCCTTCCCCTGCCTGCGCCCAAGTTTGCTTTTCCGCCTGTGTCCCAGAGCAGCCTCACTGCAACTCGGACCCGAGACGCCGCCGACTAAGAATCCTCTGTCTTTCGCTGTCGTGCACATCTTCCCTGCCAGCCTAGCATTGGCTTGGCCGAGGCCGATATCCCCTCGGTTCCAAGCGCTGGGGGAGCGCCTCTGTGCGAAAGACGTGGAAGAAGCTGGGAGCGCCTCCGATTCGGGGGCGACATGCGGTCACACATGCCCGTACTCGGCTTCAGGCCGCTGTCCTACATACTCTCCTTCTCTGCCAGCCATCGCGGCGCCTCTCCGATGCCCCGATGCCGCCGCACCGCGGCAGAGCGGGGACTACTTCGGCGAGAGATCGCTGCTCGTGGACGCCGGGGCCATCGGCTGGGTGGGTCGGATCGAAAGAAGAAGAGAGGGAGCCACGAAAACTGGAAGGTTTCATTGCCCCAGCCACGATATCCACACACCCCTAGTCCTCACCGCCCTCGTTGGCGCCCTCGAGGGGGGGGGCTGGGCGGGGAAGCAGAGAGAAGAAAGCCCATCACCACCACCTACCTCTAATTTAGACTCAGGCAAGTTTAGTTGCATGGCATGCCCCTCCCCCCGCTGGTGGTATTTCAGTCCCGAGGCCCGTTGACATCGCATTGGTTCGGCCCGTGTTTCGTTTGCCGTCTGGTCGGCGCCGTGAGCATGCTGTCCAACACCCTTTCGAATCCCTGCAGTTCGGGCCCGGAGCTGGCAGATGATGTTGTCAACCGATGCTGTGAATGATCCAGTCCGTGGATTGCTAAGGCCTTACGGCCAGTGCCGCCGACCCTGGATACCTCGGCCCTCGAGGGTGACGGGATGCGTGATAAGACGTCGGAGGTAAATGAAGACGTGGCGGAGGAGGAGGAGGAGGAGGAGGAGGAGGAGGAGGAGGAGGAGGAGGCTGTGAATGATCCAGTCCTTGGATTTATCCACTCTCAAGTTCGCCGTGCAGTCGGGCAAGGTCATGGGGGTACATCGCAGGGCCGCTGGGCGGGACGTGGAGCACGCGCGGGGCCGGCCCTTCCCCCTTGGAGGCCTCGGGTGCTCGGGAGGCCTCGGGTGCTCGGGAGCTCGGCGTACCCTTGCGGGGGATGGCCGCGAGGTCGGCCCACGAGTGGCGGCAGGTTTGCCTTGCTGACGGCCGGCCTGTCCTCTGCTGGGGCTCGTGCTCATGCGGGGGTGGCCAGTGTCATGGACCACCCTGGCCCCCCGCCTCGTCCCCACCTTCCGTCCTGTTGGCTCCTCCCTGAGATTTTGTATGTCTGTACCCTGGGGGGGAGGCCCTGTGCCAACACGTCGAACTTGTTGATCTGAATCAGTGCTTTGTCGGAGCCACGGCTCGTAAACCCACGAGGCTATCATCAGCTGTCCCGAGGTCCGCTCTAGAGCCTAGGCCCTCCCGCTGTCGGGGAAGTTCAACCGCCGCCCAGTCCAGCAATAAGTTTTGATGGGCCGGAATCCTGATGGGAGCTTTGAAACGGCGGTGGTTCAGAAGTATCCCGCCCCTCTTTGACGTCTGTCGGGAGAAGCGCGTTTTGCCGTCGCCGAGCCCTTGGCCGTGGCGGGCCCCAGGGGTGAATTTCGGCCTGTTGGCTCGGAGGAGCTGGCCCCATTTTACATGACTCTTGACCCTCACCGTGAGTGTCGACGGTGGGGAGCCTTCAGCTCCGAACTGGCGGCCGTGGCAGCCGCCCCATCATGCAGACCCCGCCCCCCTCCCTGCTCTCTCCTGCTCCTCCTCCTCCTCCTCCTCCTTCTGATGCTGTTGGTGGTGGTGACGGCGACGACGATGACGATGATGATGACGATGATGATGCTGCTGCTGATGATGATGATGATGAGGTTGATGAGGATGATGATGGTGATGATGATGATGCTGCTGATGATGATGGTGGTGATGATGATGGTGGTGGTTGATTATGATGATGATGATGGTGGTGGTGGTGGTGGTGGTGGTGATGCTGATGATGCTTGTGGCAATGGCGATGATGATGCTGCTGATGATGATGATTTTGATGCTGATGATGATGATGATGACGATGATAGCGATGATGATGAGGAGGAGGAGGAGGAGAAAGAGGAGGAGGAAGAGGAGGAAGAGTTGGAGGAGGAGGAGCAAGAGGAGAAGCAGGAGGAGAAGGAGGAGGAGGAGGAGGAGGAGGAGGGGGGGAGGGGGAGGGGGATGATGATGATGATGATGATGATGATGATGATGATGATGATGATGATGATGATGATGATGATGATGATGATGATGATGATGATGATGATGATGATGATGATGATGATGATGATGATGATGATGATGATGATGATGATGATAATGATGATGATGCTGATGCTGATGCTGATGCTGATGCTGATGATGAGGATGATGATGATGGTGATGATGACGATGATGACGGTGATGAGAGGATGATGATAATGATGATGATGATGATGATGATGATGATGATGATGATGATGATGATGGAATGATGATGTGATGATGATGATGATGATGATGATGATGATGATGATGATGATGATGATGAATAATGATGATGATGATGATGATGATGATGATTGATGATGATGACGATGATGATGATGATGATGATGATGATGATGATGATGATGATGATGATGATGATGATGATGATGATGATGATGATGACGATGACGATGACGATGACGATGATGATGATGCTGGTGATGATGATGAGGAGGAGGAGGAGGATCAAGAGGGGGAGGAGGAGGAAGAGGTGGAGGAGGAGGAATAACAATCATAATGGGAATAATAATTAGAATAATCAAATTAATAATGCTGCCACTACTACTACTGATAGCTCGTGCGAGGCCGGGGCGGCCTCTGGCTGGGGCGCTTTGGGTGGCGGCTGGGGCAGGAGGCCCGGGCCGGTAGGGGGCCACATGCGAACCCCACCCCTACCCCCCACGATTTCTGAGGGGGAGGGTGACAGGGTGGGGTTCACTTCGTTCGGGAGCTCCCTAGCCGGGGGGGAGGGGGCGCGGCCAGGCCGGGGCCGTGCCTGGCTGGGGGCCCCGGGCGGCGCGGGGCCGGCGCCCGCTCCGCCGTGCGGCGGCAGGACGAGCCCCGCACGGCCACCATCACCGCCCTCACGGCGCTGGCGGCGTACAAGATCTCGCGGGCGGCGTTCCAGGACGCGCCGCGGCCAGAGCCCTGCCCGCTGGGCAAGACGCTCTGCTTTCCCTTCCCTTCCTTCGGTGCGATGGGAATGAGAAGGAGCAGAGCGGGGACGAGGACCGGCAGCAGTTCCTGCCCGTCTTGAACAGGACTCGCTGATGGCATTGCCGCGGACGCTGTCCGTTTGAGAAGGTGCCGCTTTCCCAACAGCTGGCGCTGTTGGTTCGGGACAACATATGCTGTTGGGCATCGTACCGATTCGATCGTACCCATTGCGGGTACGCCAATCTTCCCTCCCCCGCTCCCCTCCGCGGGGAAGGAGAGCATGCCGGTGCCTGTGCCCATGCTCTTCCCTCGTTTTCGCATTCTTGGGCATCCAGGGTGGGTCCTCGTCGCCACGGCTGGATTCGCCGCGGACTCCTTGTCAGGGCGCACCCGTGGAAGGATCGGGAGAGCAGCGGCATCGCTATCCGTATCCTCTTGTCTTCCCCACCTCCCCCCCTCCCACCTTCCAGTCGGCCCCCCCAGGAACGACGAAAGGATGCACGCGCACCCGAATTCCCACGGGCTTCGCATGCGTGCATCGTGCGAGCGTCGTCCATAGCACGAGGGTGGCCTCGCGAAGGGCGTCGGAGAAGGAAGAGGAAGAGGAGGAGGAGGAGAAGGAGGAGGAGGAGGAGCAGGAGGGGGAATAAGAAGACTACGATTAAGAATAATAATAACAATAGGAATATTATTAATAAGAAAATAATGTTAATATTAAGAAGAACAGTAATACGTAGAAGAAGAATAAGGATAATAATACGAATCCACATAATACTAATAAGAAATATCAGGAATAATGATAATGCGAATAATACTGATGAGACTAATAACAATAACAATAATAAGAGTAATAATATTAAAAAGAAGAGTACTAATACGAGTAATTCTAATACTGAAAAGAATTATGATATTCAGATAACTCATCAGAATATTATTAATCATAAGAGTAATACTAATAATAATAAGAGTAATGCTTAGAATAGTAATTTCAATGCTACGAATAAGAAGAATAATAGTAATAGTGATCATAATCATTAGAATCATAAGAAGAATGATCATAATACTGATAATAATGATTTTATTAACCATAATAATAGGAATAATAAGAATAGTAATATTAATAACAATGATACGAATAAGAAGAATACTAATACTAAGAATAGTAATACGAATGATGATGATGATGATGATGATGATGATGATGATGATGATGATTCTATTATTGATAATATTATTAATAATAGGAAAAAGACTAACCAAATAATAATAACCATACTAATAATACAAATCATAATAATAATAATAATAAGACCAATCATAATAATAGTAAGAACAATAATAATAATAATACTAACAACACACATAAGAATAATAATACACAGAGGAAGATGAGGAGCCGGAGGAGGAGGAGGACGAGGAGGAGGAAGAGGAGGAGGAGGAGGTGGAGGACGGGGGGGAGAAGGAGGAGGAAGGAGGAGGAGGAGGAGGAGGGGGAGGGGAGGAGGAGAGGAGGCGGAGGAGGAGGAGGAGGAGGAGGAGGAGAGGGAAAAGGAGGAGGAGGAAGAAGGAGGAGTCAGGATGTGGTCGTCGGGTCATAACTCGGCCTCTGGGGGCCGTTCGGGACGGTTCCTGCTGCCAAGGAACGCATGTTTTCATCCCGGATTTGGAGGCCCTGTCCGGGCCGGCGGGTCGTCAAATCTTTCGTGTGCTTCGGGTCAACCCGCATCCCGCCACCGTGCTTCGGTTGCGGGTCAGAGTCGCAGGAATGTTTCTTGGGGTCTCTTCGGGGCCTTCTCGGGGGACTCCGGGGGGTGGCAGTTTCAGAGTCCTGGCGGATGCCTCTTGGGGACTCTTTGGGGCACTCTCGGGGGCTTATTGCGGGGCCAGTTGTGGGGCCTCTTGGCTTTTTTCGGCTCTGTTGGGGGCCTTTGGAGTTTCCTGGGGGCATCTCGGGAGCCTTTTGGGGCCTCTTGGGATCCTCTTGGGGCTTCCTGAAACCCTTTCGAAGCCGAGGGCTCGGAACGTCTGTTCGGGGCCCTCTGTTAGTGCCGTATGTGGGGCTTCTCGAACCGTCTTGGGGGCCTCTTGGGCCATCTTGGGGCCCTCTTGGGTCGTTTTGGGGCCCTCTTGTAGTCCTCTTGGGCCGCTTTTGCGCGATCTTGGGGGCCTCTGGTGCCGTCCTGGAGCGTCGGGAAGTAGCAAAACACGAGAACGCCCAAATCTGTCAAAAACCGAAGGCACAATTATAGATTTTGCATCGAGGGGCCCTCTTGGGGAACCTCGTGGGGCGTCTTGGGGGCATCTTGGGCCGTCTGGTGTCCATCTTGGGGTGCTTGGAACGATGTTTCGACACTTTGGGGCGCTTTTGGACCGTCGTGGGGGCCTCTTGGGGCCCTCTTGGCTCGTTCTGGGGTCCCGCATCCCCTCCGTGACGCGTTCGCCCCTGGCCATGGGGAGGGGTCGAATTTCAAGTTTGTGGGCCCAGGGGGGGCTGCACGGGGGGAATTATCCCACACGCCTGGGGACCTACAGGGGGACCGCGGATTTCCACGATTCTGCAGTTTTTTTGTGACGTCAGATAGTCGTCAGATCTAAGAGTCAGGGGGGAGCACATCGACCCCCAAACGCCCGCTCATCGCCGACAGGGGTTTGATGGCCCACCCCGCCCAGCAGTGCGCCGCGCCGCGATCGAAGGCCTTTGTTGCAGATCTTTCGGCGATGCATCGCCGATTCCAGGTCAACGTCCCCCCCCCCCGAGCCAGTCTCCCCGTCGTCCCCCCCCTGAGGGGAGATCACAAGGAGGGGCTCACGACAGGTCGTGGCTCGAGCGTCTGGGTCCAACTGCGACGCAGCACCAGGGGATGGGCGCGATGGGGAGCATCGCAGCAGCATTTTCTTGACCTCTCGACGTGCTGCACACCCAGCTGCCCAGCTGGTTGACCAATGGAAATCGGTTGAAGCACAGTCTGCCCAAACTCCAGAAAAGGTGCTGCGATAAGGCGATTGCGGCATGCGCTTTCGCACGGTGTTTGCAGTGAGCGTCGTTTTACATGGGACAGGTCTCCTAATCTGCGCCAAACTTCGTGTTTGCTCGAGACATGCCGCACACACTATCTTGCACTGAGAGGCGATGTTTGACTTGATCTAGCTCGGGTGAGTTCAAACCACCGTTCCAGCTGGACGCAGAGGTTCGAATCGGTTATCGATACGGTAGAGCCCCTCGCCACTGTACTCGCCATCGTTGTTCTACCGGCGCCCGCCCGCTCTCTTTTCTCGCAATCATTCCAGAATTTGAACCTGCACAACAAGCTTCAGTTCGCCAACCGCAAAGCAGTGGGCGGCCAAGACAAGGGCAAGGTGGAAACGAAGGAACCGCGGCACGGCAAGACGGGCTAGAGGTGAGGAAGGGCGGACGGAAGGGCGGGAGCAGAGCGATCGATCCGATAGTGCGCGTCGGTGCTCGCGTCCACCGCATACCGTCTCTTTCCCGGCGGACTGGGCCCTTTCCCGGTAACCTGGGTTAAGTGCCGCTGGCACCGTAATGGTTGGCACCTTAGTTTCGCGGGGGGCACGCAGGAAAGAGCCCATATGTGAACACTACTACTACTACTACTACTACTACTACTACTACTACTACTACTACTACTACTACTACTACTACTACTACTACTACGACTACACTACTACTACTACTACTACTACTACTACTACTACTACTACTACTACTACTACTACTACTACTACTACCGCTACTACCACCACCACCA
The DNA here is from genome assembly GCA_963575745.1 of Prorocentrum cordatum. Classification (NCBI taxonomy): domain Eukaryota; class Dinophyceae; order Prorocentrales; family Prorocentraceae; genus Prorocentrum; species Prorocentrum cordatum. Next base: position 22,018 of record CAUYUJ010000880.1, read on the forward strand.
CCACTACTACTACTACTACTTCTACTACTACTACTACTACTACTACCACTACTACTACTACTACTACTACCGCTACTACCACCACCACCACTACTACTACTACTACTACTACTACTACTACTACCACTACTACTACTACCACTACTACTACTACTACTATTACTACTACTGCTTGTACTACTACTACAACTACTACTACTACTACTACTGCTTGTGCTACTACTACTACTACTACTACTACCAACACTACTACTCTATTACTACTACTTGTACTACTACTACTACTAGTACTACTTCTACTACTACTACTATTACTTCTACTACTAGTACTACTACTACGCCTACTACGTCTACTACTACTACTACTACTTGTACTACTACTTGTACTACTACTTGTACTACTACTACTACTTCTACTACTACTACTTGTACTACTACTACTACTACTACTACTACCACTATCACTACTACTATTACTACTACGACTTCTACTACTTTCTACTTCTACTTATACTTCTACTACTTCTACTTCTACTACTTATACTTCTTATACTATTACTGCTAGTACTAGTAGTAGTAGTAGTAGTAGTAGTTAGTAGTAATAGTAGTAGTACTAGTTAGTAGTTAGTGTAGTAGTAGTAGTAGTAGTAGTTAGTAGTAGTAGTAGTTAGTAGTAGTAGTAGTAGTAGTAGTAGTAGTAGTAGTAGTAGTAGTAGTAGTAGTAGTAGTAGTAGTAGTAGTAGTAGTAGTAGTAGTAGTAGTAGTAGTAGTAGTAGTAGTAGTAGTAGTAGTAGTAGTAGTAGTAGTAGTAGTAGTAGTAGTAGGTAGTAGTAGTAGTAGTAGTAGTAGTAGTAGTAGTAGTAGTAGTAGTAGTAGTAGTAGTAGTAGTAGTAGTAGTAGTAGTAGTAGTAGTAGTAATAGTCGTAGTCGTAGTCGTAGTAGTAGTAGTAGCAGTAGTAGTAGTAGTAGTAGTAGTAGTAGTAGCAGTAGTAGTAGTAGTAGTAGTAGTAGTAGTAGTAGTAGTAGTAGTAGTAGTAGTAGTAGTAGTAGTACGGGTAGTAGGAGTAGCACGAACAATACGAGTATTCGTAATGGAAAGTGTGGCCTTATCCATATTTTTATTGATCATAGTCGCAGTAGTAGCTCTCAAACATTCTCAGAGGCTCGCAGAGGCTTTCAGAGGCTCTCAGAGGTTCTCAAAAGGCACCCAAAGGTTCTCAGAGGCATTCAGAGGCTCCCAAATGTCTCAGAAGCTCTCAGGGTTTCAGAGGTTCTCAGAGGCTTTCAAAGGCATTCAGAGGTTATCAGAGGCTCTCAGAGGTTGTCAAAGGTATTGAGAAGCTCTCAGAGGTTCCCAGAGGCTCTCAGAGGTACTCAGAGGCACTCAGAGGTTCTCAGAGGTTCTCACCGTCTCTCAGAGGTTCTCAGAAGTTTTCAGAAGCGCTCAGAATCTCTCAGGAGCTTTCAGAAGCTCTCAGAAGCTCTCAGAAACTCCCAGGAACTTTCAGAGCTTCTTGGAGGCTATCAGAAGCTCTCAGAAGCTCTCAGAGGCTTTTAGAATCGTTCAGAATCCAACAGAAACTTTCATAATCTCTCCGGATCTTTCGGAATCTCTCGGAATCTTTCCGAATATCTCCGAATCTGTCCGAATCTGTCCGAATCTCTCCGAATCTCTCCGAATCTTTCAGAATCTCTCAGGATCTTTCAGAATCTGTGATAATCGTTCCGAATCTCTTCGGATCTTTCAGAATCTCTCAGCATCTCCAGGCTTTCTCAGAATCCCTAGGAATCCTGCAGGATCTTTACGAAAACTTTCAGAATTTCCCAGAATCTTGTCTAGGAGTCTCTCAGACTCAAGGAACCGATGAAAGTCTTTCAGAATCTCCACGAATCATTCAGAATCGCTCAGGATCTCTCAGGATCTCTCAGAATCTCTAGGAACCTTTCGGAATATTTCAGAATCTCCTTAGGAATCTCCCAGAATCTTTCAGAATATTTCAAAATCTCTTGGAATCTTTCAGAATTTTCAGAATCTCAGAAGCCCCTCATAATCTTTCAGAATCTTTCAGAATCTTTCAGAATCTTTCAGAATCTCTCAGGATCTTTCAGAATCTTTCAGAATCGCTCAGAATCCTTCAAGAGCTCTCGAAAGCTCTCAGAAACTTCCAGAAGCTCTCAGAAACTCTCAGAAGCTCTCAAGAGGTTCTGGGACGCTGTCAGAGGCTCTCAGAAGCTCTCAGGGGTTCTTAGAGGCTTTCAGAACTTTCAGAGGTTTTCAACAGCTTTCAGAATCTATCAGGATCTATCAGAATTTCTCAATCTGCCCGGGAAAAAACCCAGGTTACCGGGAAATGCCCCAGTTTACCAGGAAAAAGAATTGTTTCGCGTCCACCGCCGCTCGATTTGATCTTAGGCCCTGATCAAGGCCTCCGCGGAAGTCTAGCGTGCACCACCCTCAGGGCAGCTGGTGTCTACCCTGGGCAAGATCTAGGTGTGCAGGATAGGGCCGCGCCAATGGCCCGGAATCAGCCGATCTCGAACGATGGGCGCTTTTGGAAAGCCGCGACTGGATGAACGAACCACGCGGCGTCATAACCCAACGCGCAAGTCGTCACGACACGAACCTGCCGTGTCGGCTCCCTGTCAGGCCGGGAGGCCATATGCACCCCCCGACCCCCATAGCTGGCGTTACTGAACAGCCATGGGCATTCACCAGGTGCTCGTGCCCCGTTTGACGTATCCTTCGGGCGCGTCCACGAAATGGCTTCGCTCGTCGGGGTGCTTCTTCTGAGGGTGGTTCTTCATGGTTCTTATGCCACCTTTCTTCGGAAACTGGAGCATCTACGCTACCAGTGGCGGGCTGTTTTGCGAATTTTGGAGGGTCGGGGGCGACGTCGGAGTGGTGTGGTGTATACTTTTGTCCCCGTTTCCCCATAGAAACAGCGAAACGTGTATACACCGAGATCCCATATACACCAGGATCCACTTCCCTGGGCGAGTTCCAGTGCGGGGCCGGAAAAAGCGTCGGTGTATACTCCAGATTTCGTAATAAAAGGGAGGGGGTCTGGACCCTCCAGGACAAGCCATTTCAGACCTCCCCCGTGGGAGAACCCTCCAAAACATCGTCCCCAGACCCCCCAGGCCCTCCAAGATAGCCTGGGAGAGACCCCCCCCGAAATGAGACCCCCCTCCCTTTATTACGAAATCTGGAGTAGAGTTCGGCTCCTCAACCCTGCCTTCTCCAGGACCTGGGCCTGAAACGGGTCCGAGCTGGCCCCTGCGGGGTGCACCTCGGCTTCCCTGCCCGCGTCCGGAGGCCGCGGCCGGCCCCTCTGGGGCGGAGGGGGCCCGTCGCCGTCGCAGCGGCCTTTCGCGGGCCTGGCCGACGCCCTGGAGGCAAGGGGGGCGGATGGCCCAACGGGGCGGGCAGGATGTACACGCCGGTCGTTGAAAGTAGGTATTTTCGGATGCTCAGATCCCAATCTGCTTCAAGCGCCTTCCTGTTTCAAGAATCGGCATGCTTTTGCTGTGTTTTGTTATTCTCTAGGAGGACCTGGACCCGATCCACTATATCCGCCTTCCTACTTCATGTTTCTACCTACTTCTTCCCACCGACGTGTGCCCACATTTGCCGGGGGGGCCTCGTCGAAGTCATGGGCGATTGGAGCCCTTGGATGTGTGCAGGCCTCCCTGACGTGGGGCCCTGCTTCTGGGGCCTTCGGTGGAGCTCCTTGCGAGGCCGCGAAACGTGTGATGGGTGTGCCGAGCCAGGTGCGGGTGCGCCATGCGGACTCTGCCGTTGGGGTCCTCGGTGGAGCTCTCCATGGGGCCCTGAAGTGTGTGAGGGGTGTGCCAAATCGGGTGCGGGTGCGCCATGCGAACCCTGCCGATGTGGTCTTCGGTGCGCCCCCTATGGGGCCACGAAGCGTGTGCGGGGTGGTGCGGGTACGCCAGGCGGACCCTGCCGCTTGGGCCTTCGATAGAGCTCTCTATGGGGCTGCGAAGCGTTTGAGGGGTGTGCCGAATCGGGTGCGGGTGCGCCATGCGGACCCTACCACTGGGGCCTTCGGTGATTGTTCCTTATGGGGCCACGAAGCGTGTGAGGTGCTGAATCGGGTGCGGGTACGCCATGCGGACCTTGCCCCTGGAGCCTTCGGTGGATCTCTCTACGGTGCCACGAGACGTGTGAGGTGTGTGTGTGTGTGTGTGTGTGTGTGTGCGTGTGTGTGTGTGTGTGTGTTTGTGCGTGTAAGTGTGTGTGTGTATGTGCGTTGTGTGTGTGTGTGAGGGGTGTGGTGATAATGATGACGATGATGAGGATGATAATGATGATGATGATGATGATGATGATGACGAGGATGATGGTGATGATGATGATTACGATTATTATGATGATGAAGATGATTGTGTTGATGATGATGCTGGTCATAAATGTGTGTTGGCGACGATGATGATACTGATGGTGGTGATGATAATGATGGTGATGGTGGTGATGATGACGATGATGACTATATGGATAACGATGATGATGACAATGACGGTGATGATGATGACAATGACGGTGATGACGATGATGGCGATGCTGACGATGCTGATGATGATGTTGTTGTTGCTTTTGGTGGTTATGACATGATGACGGTGATGATGCTGATGATGATGATGAGACTGATGATGCTGTTCATGACGATGATGATGATGACGACGAAAACGATTATGATGATGGTGATGATGATGATGTGATGATGGTGATGGTGATGGTGATGGCGATGACGATGGTGACGGTGATGACGATGCTGATGATGACAATGACGATGATGGTGATGATGCTGACAATGATGGTGATGACGATGGTGATGGTGATGACAATGGTGATGATGATGACGATGAGGACGATGATGATGCTGATGATGATGATGGTGATGATGATGATGATGCTAGTGGTGGTGGTATTGATGATGATGATGATGATGATGATGATGATGATGATGATGATGATGATGATGGTGACGATGATGATGATGATGATGATGATGATGATGGTGGTGGTGGTGATGATGATGATGATGATGATGATGACGACGACGACGATGATGATGATGATGATGATGATGATGATGATGGTGGTGGTGGTGGTGGTGGTGGTGGTGATGGTGGTTGTGGTGGTGGTGATGATGATGATGGTGATGGCGACAAGAATGGTAGAGGCAAGGAGAGGGATAAGGGAGGAGGGGGAGTAGGAGCAGGAGGAGGAGAGGGACGCGGGGACTCTTTTCAAAACGGGGACCCGACACCACAGGATGGTTGGGAATGAGACAGGGCGAACGGGAAAGAAACAAAAAAGTGAGGGTGGTGAGGAAAGGAGGCCTCCCTCGTGGGTCGAGGTCTTCTCGGTTCCTCTTCCGGCTTCTTTCCTTGGCAACGTCGTGCAGGACTCCATCGACGCACCCCGGGCTAGTGTATTTTGCACACTCCAGGCTTCAGCCTGGTGCTCGCGTTTTCCCTGTTTACCCCTGAGCCCCACTCGGATGGCCGCTCCAGTCTCGCGGCCGCGGCAGGACAGCACTTGCTCACGCTAACACTGTGCAGATCCTAGAGAGTCCGAAACTGCACCTTCCGCTTATTTCACACGACTTCCGTGGTAGCCTGAGACCGCTGGTCTTTGCCCGAATAACTCCGCGTTCTGAGCGCACCCTTTCGCTCCCATCGAATTTTTGTGTTCAATTCGCTCTTCGACAACGCTCCGACCGCGGTGAGATCGTTCCCACCGCAGCTGACCCAACACATGTTTCCAGCTTCCAGCGTATAGCTGAAGCATCCGCAAACATGCGACAATAACGACACCCTTTTCAGCGGCGCCCCGGCGCAAGGAAATGGCTTGGATGTCAGACACGTCCTCCTTTCCTCTGTCCTCGTCTCCTACCTCGGTTCGTGAGGATCGAGGGTCAAGGTTTCTGGACGTTGTTGGTCCCTTCTAGGCCTCGGGGGCCTCGCCCCGCTTGCGGGGGAGGGGGGAAGCAGAGAGAGAGAGAGAGGTGGGCAGGGTTTTGGGAGGCGACGAAAGGAGCGGCCAGGCGAAGGAGACAAAAGTGTGCAGATGGGAGCGTTCGTGAGAGTGAGGTGGGCGGTGGGTGGTGGGATGCTGAGGGGAGGTTGAAGAGAAGTCGGGATGTGGAGGGTAGAGGGGCTTCAGGGATCGAGCGCACGGGGGCGGAGCACCATCCAAGCGAGGCGCCTTCCAAGAAGACAGATGCCGACGAAAAGCTGATCACGCAGGCATCTTTGCAGCCAGACTCTTCGATTATCACCATGGCCGCTGTCAAGACGTTGATCTTTGCTGCTACGGCATGAGTTACCATGCCGTGTCTCCCCTGGCCCGGAGGAAAAGACAAGAGGCGATCACGATGGCCATGACGATGGCGTGACGACGACTGTGATGGTGATGGCGATCGCGATGATGATGAGGATGATGACTGTGATGGTGATGGTGATGGTGATGGTGATGATGATGTTCATGATGCTGCTGGTGATGATGATGATGATGTTGATGCTGCTGCTGCTGATGATGCGGATGAGTATGATGATGATGGTGATGGTACGACGACGATGACGTTGATGGCTATTTTGTTATTGCTACTGAGGACGATGAACGTGACATGGCCGAGGATGACACGCCGAAATCTGTAAGGGCTTCGCCCTCTGCCGCTGGCCCCCCCCTCATGCTGAGTATTGGAGGCCCTCTTGGAACGACTGGGCTGCTCGAGGCTACGTTAGGCAAAATCGCGCCGCTTGGACGGTCTCTGGTTTCCTCGGAGCATTGTGAAGGCCTTACGGCCGGTGCCGCCGACCCCGAAGACGACGACGACCAGGACGAGGAGGAGGAGGAGAAGGAGAGTGAGGAGAAGCAGGAGGAGGAGGAGGAGGCCGAGGACGCGGCGGCGGAGGATGAGGAGGGGGAGCAGGGGCAGGGGGAGGACGGGAGAACGGGGGATTGTGGAGTACCTCGGGGTCGAGGGTGTGCGCGAGAGACTTTCACACTGAGTTCGCGCGTGCGTCTTTGAATGCTCTGCGCGCTCGGTGGCGTGCTCTACTCTCCTCCTCCTTCTCCTCCTCCTTCTCCTCCTCCTCCGTAGCCTTGGCTCAAGCGGCCCTCCAACCTCCGGGTACAGCCGTAGGGTTTGGATCTGGTAGGAGGTGCTACCCATGCAGAGTCTTTTGCAGCGATTGCAAGGGGAGAAAGATGGCGAGGGAAACTTGTTCGTGACAGACAGCGCTGGTCAGGAGGCTCATGACGAGACCGCCGCAAGCGCAGGCTTCGTCAAGTGGATAGACACAGCGAACGAGTTCCGCGGGACCTCGACCATCGCCTCCACCCCCGCCGCCGCGCAGCAGACGTTTGACGAGTATCCGACGAATCTGGTGCGGACGCAAGCGCAGGGGCCCACTGACGTCACGAGACGCAATGTGGGCACGGACTTGGAGAGTACAACGGCTTATGCAGTTGATATTGCCGGGAATCAGTTTCCCGGGGCCGCAGGCAATTTTCCGGGCAATCTCCTCGTTCCTGCGTGTGGGGATTACGCTGGTCACGTGCGTGCGTACCGCACGTCCAAGCATAAGGGGCCCAAGGCGCGTAGATCCATCTTTTTGCTCAAACGCGTCATGGGCCCTGCCCCGCCGCCTCAACGCGGCGTGCTTGTGGCTATTCGCACCTCTGGAGAATTTCTTGCGGCGCGGATCGGCTAAGGGCGGGGCGAATGTTGTGTCAGAGTCAGGTTCGATCCTCCTGCTTTATTTTATGGCGTTCGTGGATGTCCGTGGGATTTATCTTCCCCGGTTCGCGGGGCTTCACAATGCATACGGTGGTCGTTTTTGTCTTTTGTAGCTGTCATGGTGCCTTCTGCTCTGTTTTCCGCTTTCCCATCACGGTGTGTGTCGCGAAGTTCGTCTACTCCTCGTTCGGCATCCCTCGGGTGTTTTGGCTGAGCCTGGCCAGCGCAAGGCAGACGTATTCTGTTTTGTTGCAGTTTCAGTTTTTGTATTGGCTGAGTGGCCCGCGCAAGGCAGACGTATTGGGGGTGTCTGGACTTGTGTACAATAATGGTGAAGAATATTCCGAGGTACCTGAGCATTTTTACTTCGTTGGAGTGCTGAGCAATAGTGGTGAAGGAGCATTTGAGGAACTGGTGCATCTATGTTGATCTTCGTGTTCGTCGGCATCGCGGTGGTGGCATTGGGGGGCGTGGTGGTCCCAGGGCAGTGTTCTTTTTCTTGCTCACTTTAGCCGGCCATGTACGGGTTGAAGTGCGTCTTCTTCTTGTTCGTCGCCTACTTCGACAAGCTCAGGTGGGGGCGTGCGTTGTTGAATCTTCGCTTCGCGACTGTTCTGACTCACTCCTTCTCCTCCTCCTCCTCCTCCTCCTCCTCCTTCTCCCCCCCTCCCAGCATAGACCTTTCTTTCCCTTCAGTTCCCCCCCCGAAACAGAAAGACTTTGACGGCGATTGGAGGCGCCCGCCTTTTTTGTTTTGTTTTTTTCGGGGGGAGGGGGGGGAAGTAAGAGAAAATCCTCATTCTCTTTCCCCCTGCCCCTCCCCGCCCCGCTCCCGCTCCCGCACTCCCCTCCTCCTCCTTCTCCTCCTCCTCCTTCTCCTTCTCCTCCTCCTCCTCCTCCTCCTCCTCCTCCTCCCCCGTCTCCCAGAAGAGACTTTTTTGACGAAAAAACAATTGATCGGCGGCGCCCGTTTTTTTTTCCGGGGTGAGAAAATCCTCATCTCCCCCTGCCCCTCCCCCTCCCGCTCCCGCACCCCCCTCCTCGCCCTCCTCCTCCTGCTCCCCCTCTTCCTACTCCTCCTCCCTACTGAGGACTTCCTACCAAGGGCTTCATGTGACGATGCAGAGCTTGGCCATGGGCTTACCAAGGCTTACCAGGGCCTCCCAAAGCTTAACAAGGACTTGCCAGGATTCGCAAAGCTTACAACAGGGCTTACTAGGACGTACAATGGTTTCACGACGTTTACCAAGGCTGAGCAGGGCTTAACTGTGTTCAGCAATACAAATCAGCGTTGGGCAAAGATTGCCATGGAGTAGCAATGCTTAACAGAGCTGAGGATGGCCCATCAGGGTCTAACATGGCTGAGCTAGGCTGTGCAGACGTTACCAGGGCGCAGAAAAAGGCTTATCAAGGTTTCAGACTGCGCACCAGGCCCACGCGAACTTAGCACGGCTTGCCAAGCGTGGCAGGGCATCGCAGACTTTACCCAGGCATAACAACACTTACTGGAGCTTAGCAGGGCTCAGCATGAACCGGGATTCAGCAGGGCTTTGCAGATATTGCCATGGCGAAGCAGTGCTTAGCAGGCTCAGCAGGGCGTAGCAAGGTTTTCAAGGCCCTAGAAGGGCGCTCAGCAGGGCTTACCAGGTTTGAGCATGGCTTAGCAGGGCTTAGCAATGCTCAGAAGGGCTTAAGGCTTCGCGAAGCTTAGCAGGGCTGAGCAAAGCTTGCCAGGTCCGAGCAAATCTCAGCAAGGCTTACCATGCCCAAGCAGGGCTTAGCAAGGCTTACCAAGCCCAGCTTGGCTTAGCAAGCCTACCACGCTTGCCCATGCTGAGCAGAGCTTGCCAGGGTTCAGCGGGGCGTATCAGGAATTAGAAGGGCTTAGCAAGGTCTACAAGGCCTTAACAAGGCTTACCAAGGCTTAGCAAGGCCTGCCAAGTCTTCGCAGGGCTGAGCATGGCTCATCAAAGTTCAGCAGAGATTAAGTCTTTGCAATGATAAACAGGGATGGGCAAACTTGGCAAGGCTGCGGAGGGCTTAGCTGGGTTTCGGAAGGATTACCAGTGTTTGACAGCGATTGCCAGGGAGTAACGATTCTTAGCGTAATCGAACATGGCCTAGCAGGGTCTACGCTTACGAAGCTGCTCAGTAGGGCTTAGCAAGGTTAGCAAGGCATTAGCAGGGATTGCCAAGTCTCAGCAGTGCTTGGCAAGGTTCAGCAACGCTCAGCAGGGCTGACGATTTCGCAGGGCTTAGCAGGGCTTGGCAAAGCTTGCAACGGTTAAACAAGGCTCAGCAAGGCTTACCAAGCTTAGCAAGGCTTAGCAAGACTTACCAAGCGTAACAGGGCTTTCCAGAACCTACCAGGGCATAACAAACCTTACCAAGGCTTAGCAACTTTGCAGAGCTCGCCAGACTTAAGACTGCCTAGTCGGGCTCAGTAGGGCTTGGCGCAGCAAGGCTCAGCAAAGCTCATCAGGACTTGAAGCTATTCTGAAGCTTGGCAGGGCGGCGCAAAGCCCGCCAAGGATGAGCTTAGCAATGCCCAGCAGGGCTTACCAAGGGTCTAGCAGCCTCTAGTAGGGCTTAGCAAGGCTTACCAAGGCTTAGCAGGGCTTAGCAGAGCCTATCAGGGCTGAGCAGAGCGCGGCAATATTTATCACAGCTTAAGGGCTTGCCAGGGTTCACCAGGGCTCAGCAAAGGTTAGCCA
>CAUYUJ010000880.1:35000-85000 GCA_963575745.1 Prorocentrum cordatum
TACTTACTACTACTACTACTACTACTACTACTACTACTACTACTACTACTACTACTACTACTACTACTACTAACTACTACTACTACTAACTACTACTACTACTACTACTACTACTACTACTACTACTACTACTACTACTACTACTACTACTACTACTACTACTACTACTACCACGACGACGACGACGACGACGACGACGACGACGACGACGACGACGACGACGACGACGACGACGACGACGACGACGACGACGACGACGACGACGACGACGACGACGACGACGACGACGCGACGACGACGACGACGACGACGTACTACTACTACTACTACTACTACTACTACTACTACTACTACTACTACTACTACTACTACTACTACTACTACTACTACTACTACTACTACTACTACTACTACTACTACTACTTCTACTACCACTGAGGACTGACGAGTGACGGAGACGACGGCTCGAACGGACGAGCCCCTCACGCCCGTTGCGTCGGCGGCTGGGCAGGGGGCGTCTGCGCTGGCGATGGGCTGCCGGAGCGGGGATGGCGTCGGAGCGACTTGTGGCAGCATGCAGGAGGAGGAACGGGGGGAGGGCGCGGCGGAAAGCGGGGCGGACGGAGCGAGCGGCATGCCAGGGTCGGCGGACTGTACTAACAGCGACAGTGGCTGCGGGGACGCGACTCTCGCGCAGTTTATTCGGGATCTTGGCCCCGGGGGCGCGAGCACGGCGTAACGCGTCAGAGATCGTGGCACCGACGCGAGCAGTTCGTAATTCACCAGGGATCGTGGCCTCGGAGACGCGAGCGTAGAGTCATTTGCCAGGGATCGTGAGCTCGGGGGCACGAATGCAGGTTAATTTGCAAAGGTTCGTTGCCTCGGAAACGCGAGCATTGCAGAGTTTTACAAGAGTCGTGGCCCTGGAAACGCAGCTATTGTATACTTTCTTGGGGATCCTGGCCTCGGCAACGCGAATTTGCGGTACTTCGCGGGGGATCGTGGCCTCGGAGACGCGAACATTGCGTAATGCATAAGGGTGGTTTGTGGGGCGCGAATATGGTGCTATTTACTAGGGATCGTGGCTTCGGGATCGCGAGTCTGCAATAGTTTGCGACGGGTCGTGGAACAGCAGTGGAAGCACTGTTGCTATCGTGGCAGCATTCTGTAGTGCGTCGGTTACTGGAACCTGCACAGCACAGAGCCGAGCTGCCAGATGTGCAAGGCCTGCAGGAGACCAAAGTGCACAAAGGGCGCGAACTGCCCCGTCGACGCTGGCGGAGGTCCAGGCTTTCCAGAGCGAGATTTGTCAACAACTCCAGCGTTTGCTTTGTAGCGCTTGGAGGATGAGGGAGACCTTTTCGCAAGAGCAGCTTAAACACAGCGTAAGCCAGGTCGCCGCTTGAGATGCGTCGACGGTTGCAAACCGCAGTGCGCGGCGCCCCGCTGCAGGACGTGGAAGGCCTGCTGGAGCACACATTGCAAGAACAATAAAAACTTCGATGGCGTCATCGTCTCGCTGAATCCAGAGCAGACGCCGAAGTCGCTGGTTGAGGTGAACCCATTCCTGTGTGAGAACTGCCATGTCGTTACCCGCGTGACCGAGGGCGCCGACGGTCGTATCTCTGGGTAGGTTGCGTTTCCGATAAGCCACGCGGCTTTGCGCGCTCAGAGCAACGCATACACCTGCAGCAACTGTCTGACGGAGGAGAAAAGCAAGAGTTCGCTCGCCGCCGCCGTCGGCCAAAACAAAGAGCGACTATTGGTTGTCTTTCTACAGTTCGCACTGTCGGTGTGCTTTCCCTCGGATGCTTTCGCGCGCACCGCATCGCGTAATGAATTGCGACGCTGATTGGTACCGCAGATGCATGCTCGGCAGAAGTGTGATGTAGAGGATGCACTGTTACGCGATCGGCGGAGTCCTTGCCCGCGTTAATTTGGCAGTGCATCGCAGCGCGTAGGTTTTATAATTCGATTGTATGTTTCGCAGTGAGTGCTGATATGACTGAGCATCGACTGCAGGTGTAATTCTGGTCGAAGGAAGCGATGCCGTGCTCGCCGTCGCCCTCGCCGTCGTCATTGTCATCGTCATCGCGGCCAGGGCGGCCTCCTGGAGGCATTGCCATTACCGTCGCCGCCGTGCGCGTAATCCTCCCCGCGGGTGGCCAGGTACGCCCAACCAAACGCAAGTCAGGCAGCCAACAAAGTGTAGAGCATGAGATGTACCTTCCACGATTTCTCCTGTGCGTTTCATTTCGGAAGGTGAGAGTACTAACTGTAGCATTTCGAGTGTAGGCCTCAAGTGGTAACACAGAAATCCTGTCTGAGGCATGCCGTTTGTTGCCCCCAGGTGATCGCAGCGAAGTGCCACTTGCAGCATCGCGCCTATGTTCTTCACGCGGTGACCTCATTCCCAGCATGTCGACTGTGTGCTGCAAGTTGTGCCAGGCAGTTGTTATTTGAAGAATGTCGCTTGCGTGCATTAAGAGGTAACAGACAAGTACCACTCCAGACATGTCGTCCGAATGCTTCAAGTGGGACCAAACAGTTATTAATCCAGGCACGTCGTGTATGTACATCAGGTGGTACCAGGCAACTAACCCTTGTAGGATCTTGCACGTACATGGTATGGCTATGGTGCATGATGGTGGTGCAGATGATGATGATGGTGATGATGAGGCTCATGGTGATGATGATGCCGATGATGATGGTGATGATGATGATGCTTATCGTGATGATAGGTTGTTACCACTGCACGGTATGTGTGCGCGGCTTGTTGGCAAATAGAAGAAACGACCAATGACAATGCTTGTTGATATGATCGGATGACAACCTGTGATGGTGATCGGAAGGGCCAATAACCAACCAGTCAACTCTAGATCACCCAGTTGTAATGTCCAGTGCTTCCAGGCCCCGGCCCCGGCCCTGGAACAACCGTCCTAACGAAGGGTCTGCCCACATGAAGTTGCGGGTGCCGCGAGGCAAGTCAGAACAAGCACGGGGGAGAAGTGAGGGGTGTGACGACATGGGGCGGGTGCGCCATATGGACCCTGCCAGTCCAGCCTTGGATGGAGCTCCCTATGGAGCCACGGCACTTGTGAGGGGGACCGAATCGGATGCGGGTACGCCATGCAGACCTTGCCGTTGGGGCCTTCGGTGGAGCTTTCTATAAGGGGCACGAAGCGTGTGAGGAGTGTGGTGAATCGGGTTCGGGAGCGCCATATGGACCCTGCCGTTGGTGCTTTTGGTGGAGAGCCACGGAACGATTGAAGGGTGTGCCGATTCGGGTGCGGGTACGCCACGCGGACCGTGCCGCTGCTGCCTTCAGGGGGATTCTTCATGGGACCACGAAGCGTGTGAGAGGTGTGCAGATTCGCGCGCGGGTACGCCATGCGGGCCCTGCCGCTGGGGCCTTCGGCCGAGCTCCCTTCGGGGCCACAGAACGTGTGAGGGGTGTGCCGGATCGGATCCGGGTACGCTGCTGCTGGGGCATTCGGTGGAATTTTCATGGGACCGCGAAGCGTGTGAGGAGTGTGCCGAATCGTGTGCGGGTGCGCCATGCAGACACTGCCTCTCGGGTGCGGACGCGCCATGCGGATCCCGCCGCTGGGGCCTTCGGTGGAGCTCCCTTTGAGGCCACGAAACGTGTGAAAGGTCTGCCGAATCGGGTGTGGGAGCGTCATGCGGACCCTGCCGGTGGAACCTTCAGTGGAGCTCTTTCCTTATGAGGACACGAAAACATGTGAGAGGTGTGGAGGGGTGTGCCGACCCGGGTGCGGGTACGTCATGCGGACCGTGCCGCTGGGGCTTTCGGTGGAGCTCCCTATGGGGCCACGAGACGTAAGAGCGGTACGCTGAATTTCGTGCCGTTGGGGCCTTCGGTGGAGCTCCCTATGGGGCCGCGAAGCGTGTGAAAAGAGTGCCGATACGTGTGCGGGTGCGCCATGCGGACCCTGCCGTTGCTGCCTTCGATGGAGCTCCTTACGGGCCCACGAAGCGTGTGAGCGGTGTGCCGAGTCGTGTGCGGGTGCGCCCTGGGGACCTTGCTGCTGAAGCCTTTGGTGGAGCTCCCTTCGGGGCCACGAAACGTGTGAAGGGTCTGCTGAATCGGGTGTGGGTACGTCATGCGGACCCTGCCGGTGCTGCCTTCGGTGGAGCTCTTCATGGGACCACGAAGCGTGTGAGGGGTGTGCCGAATTGGGTGTGGGTGCGCCATGCGGACCTTTGCCGCTGCGGCCTTTTTGGTGGCGTTTCGCATGGGGCCGCAGAACGTGTGAGGGGTGTGCCGAGTCGTGTGCGTGTACACCCTGCGGATCCTGCTGCTGCGGCCTTCGGTGGAGCACCCCTACACCCCAATGGAGCCACGAAGCGTGTGAGGAGTGTGTCGAACCGTGTGCGGGTGCACCTTGCGGACCTTGTCTCTGAGGCCTTCGGTGGAGCTCCCTGCGGTCCCACGAGACGTGTGAGGGATGTGCTGAGTCGGGTGCGGGTACGCCATGCTGGCCCTGCCGCTCAGGCCTTCGGTGGAGCTTCCTCTGGGACCACGAGACGTGTGAGGTGTGTGTGTGTGTGAGAGGTGTGATGATGTTGATGATGGTGATAATGGTGAAGATGATGATGAAGAAGATGATGATGATGATGATGAAGAAGAAGAAGATGATGCTACGGGTTCTGATGATGATGATGATGAATGTGGTGGTTGTGGTGACGATGACGGTGATGATGATGAGGATGATGATGTAAATGACGGGGATGGTGATGATGCTGATGATGATGGTGATGGTGATGATCATGGGGATGGTTATGGCGATGATGGTGGTGATGATGAAGATGATGATGACGATGATGATGATGATGATGACGATGATTATTTGCATCATGGGGATGATGATTGTCTGTCAAGACGTTGATCTTTACTTCTACGGTATGAGTGACCATGCCGTGTCTCTCATGGCTCGGAGGATTTGACAAGATACGATCACGATGGCCATGACGATGGCGCGAGGACGACCGCGATGATGATGATGATGATGATGATGATGATGATGATGACGATGATGATGATGACTGTGATGCTGATGTTGATGTTGACCTTGACGGTATTGATGATCATGATGATTATGATGATGATGTTGTTGATGATGATGATTATGATGATTTCGATGATGATGATGCTGGAGAAGAAGAATATGGTGATGATGATGTTGATGATGATGATGGTGATGATGATGATGATGATGATGAATGTGGTGGTGATGGTGGTGGCGATGATGATGACGATGATGATGGTGATGCTGATGATGACGGTGATATGGCTGTTACGGATGAGGGTGATGATGATGATGATGATGGTGATGGTGATGATGATGCTGATGCTGATGCAGATGATGATGATGATGATGATGATGATGATGATGATGATGATGGTGATGCTGATGATGATGATGGTGGTGATGAGGGTGAAGATGGTGATGCTGATTCCGATGATGTTGATGCTGATGCTGCTGATTATCATGATGCTGATGATGATGACGACGATGATGATGATGCTGATGATGATGAATGATGATGATGGTGATGATGATGACGATGATGATGATGCTGACGATGATGATGTTGATGATGATTATTATGATGATGTTGTTGATGCTGATGTTGTTGTTGTTGCTGTTGTTGATGATGTTGCTGCTGCTGGTGATGATGAGGATAACGATCATGATCATGTTGATCATGATAAGGATGATGATGGCGATGGCGACGGGACGGGCAGAGGCAACGACAGGGAGGAGGAAGGATGGGGGAGGAGGAGAACGAGCAGGAGAGGGACGCGGGGACTGCCTTTTCAAAACGAGGACCCATCACCACAGGATGGTTAGGAATGAGACAGGGCGAACGGGAAAGAAACAAAAAAGTGAGGGGGGTGAGGAAAGGAGGCCTCCCTCGTGGGTCGAGGTTTTCTCGGTTCCTCTTCCGGCTTCTTTCCTTGGCAATGCAGGACTTCTTCGGTTCGGCTTGGCAATTCCGGTTTCCTCTTCCGGTCTTCTTCGGTAAAGAGCCCTCTCTCCCCCTGTCCCGGGGCAGAGCCACCCCAGCAACCCCTGCAGCAGAGCTGAAGATCAGGCGTGTGGCTTTGTCAGCCCACGCGCCAGATCGGCGTATATCCAGAGAGAAGGCGTTTGTGGCATGGTTCTTGCTTTCCTGGTGTGCAGCTCGCTTCACGGCAGCGTGGCACGTAGACCAGCGCTCCGTGGTTCGCCCACGCCGCTGCGGCTCGAGGGGGGGAGAGAAAAGGGCCGGCGTCCTCCCCGATCAGGCCCTGAAGCAGAACGAAAACTTGGCTACGATGACGACGCTGGACGAGACCCGCTGCAAGTTCTTTACGCCCCTCCGCCTACGCTTCTCCTCTTGCTTCTCCACTGCCGCCCCGAGGCGCCGCATCCAAGACTCTGCGCTTCTTCCCCCCCCTTCCCCTGCTCTGCTCTCTGGCGAGCGGGCACCCTGGAGTCCTGGGGGTAGCCTCCGTGCCCCACGGGTGCTGGTGATTGCGAGGCAGGCTCCACTTCGATCCGATTCGATGTCATCGGTTTCAGCCGGCCCGTTCCGACTCGGTGGCGACGTTCCGATGCGGCCCGATGGTTGCGTTGCGCTGATGCGCACCCTGGCGCGGCCGATCCGAGTCGATTCCGTCTCTGTGCCGATGCGGCCCGATTCGATACTTGTTCCGATTCGATCCAATTGTTCGGCTCGATGCTGGCCGATCTTGTGAGATGCGCAAGTGGATCGTCCTCGGCCGAACGTCGAGGTGGTGCCCTTGTCCCGACGGGCGCTACGACGGCGCTGTCAGCGGCGACGATGGCGACGATGGTGCCAACGGCAGCGACGACGTCGGCCGCGACGGCGGCGACTTCCGGCCGGATGCCCAAACGGATTTGTTCGGTCGATTTCTGTTCGTGGAGCCTCGATCGCAGCAACAGGCCTTTAGATACCAGAAGCTCCAGCCTGACCGAACCACCCAGAGCATCTTTTGCAGGCCTTGTCTGAGAGAGACTGATCACGACAGCATCGGATAGCCGAGGAAAAAGTACTCCGATTCACTCGTTGCGTGGTTCGTGATGGCTGTTCCCCTTCGGGCCGGATGCCGACCATGTCGGTGTCAGGCGGCCGTGCAGCACGGGCTGCCAGTCCAAGCATGTCCCGAACGGGGTGTCTGGGATCGAGGCCGGCGTGCCAGTTTCAGAAAATGCTTTTAATCAGTTTTGTGAACAACTCACGGGTGCCGAAGCACCCAGACTTTTGGACTCGTCTGCGGCCAAGGGCCCTGTCAACCCTATGATGGACGTGGCGGAGTTCGCACCCCGCGATGTCCGTAGCCATTTTGGCTCAAGTCATTCTGCCATCCGCGAACTGTTCGGTACACGTCCGGCGATCTTCTCTCTGCGCAATGGCTAGGCTGCTTCTTGCCGCCGCGGAGATTGCCGCCGTGGTCGGTCTGAACGTCCACGATGCTCCCTCCGGCGACGCACTAACGCGCACGGGCGTCGCTACAGTGCTTGACCCAGAGTTGACCAACGCTGCCCTCGAGAAGTTCCACGTCACCACTCCGGGGGAGCACGCCGTCATCGTGCTGCCCGAGAATGCAGACCTGGAGAACCCGGCCGCTGCCGACCTGATTGTTTACGCCACGTTCGGGAAGCTCACCGACGATGCATGCGAGGACCTCCTCATTCGCACTGTCACATTTGAGGGAAGCTCCGTCGGGACAAACGTCACAAAGCTTGTATTCAACGTGGGGAGCGATAATTTCAACGACACGGCAGCCCATGAATACACGTACACCTTTACTGACAGTGGAGGCAACCCCCAGGACGTTACCAACACTGACGGCAGGCACCTCTTCGAGAATGTCCCGATGTGCTACATGGGTACTCCGCGGGGCTTCATCAGAGAGCCCACCTACAGGACCTACATGCACCGCCAGAGGATCATGCAGGTGGAGTGCAGCCTGAGCAGCGGCCAGCACGACATCAAGGTGTTCTGGAGCACAGTGTGGCGGGGGTTTAACAGCACAACCAACTCGTCCATCTTCGCCAACGACCTCTCCTTCAGCATCGGGAACGTGGCGAACGCGGGGGGCATCCTCGGCTCTGACGACCACTCGGCGATCTCCGCGGCGATCCCTGGCTGCAACAAGAAGCAGCCGGTCCTCGGCCCCTACCAGACAAGGAAGGGGAAGCCGAGGGGGAAACCCTGGAAGCGCGCGCACCACTTCCGCTGAGAGCGGTTTAGGTTCCCGCGGCGGCGCCCACAGCGCCTCGGGCGCCACCCCCAGCGCCGCGAGCCCTACCAGCGTCGCCAGCGGCCCTGGAGACGGCGATGGCCCCGATGCCCCACCGCCAGAGGATGGCCTTCGCCCACCTCGCTCGAACACCCGTGAACGACTTCTTGCCTCTCGCCAAGGTGTCAGTTGCCCACGCTGATGTGCAGCGCGGATCCCGCGAAGCGCGCTTCCGGCGCCAGCTCCTCAGCTCGCTGTCATTCGCGCGACCCCCTCGCAGCGCGCAGGTGCCCGCGGCGGCGCCCCGGCGCGCCCAGGCCCCACTTCGGTGGGGGTCCGCTCGCCTGCGGCAGGCCCGCCGCCCGCTGCGCTCTCGTCGTCTTGGGCGGGCGCGGCCCGGCGTCGCTCTGCTTCCCCGTGCCTCGGTGCGTTCCGGCGCGGCTGCTTGGGCCTAGCCGTCGGACACTGGAGGCTCTCGCTGGGGGGCAGCCAAAAATATATCGGCATCCCGTGACGACTTGGGGTTTCTGCAGGTCAGCCCCGGGGGCAGAGGTTTCCGGATTTATCTTGGTTTCGATACTGATTTTCACGTTGGCATCTTCCCTGATGCGGCGAATTGTCACGTGCTGGACGGGTGGCCACCCTTCTGTATCGGAGTACGCTTCAGGATATGATTCGCATCAGGGGCCCCGTCCGGCCTCCTCAGGGTGCTGAGTATCATGCCTTTGTTGCTGCTTCTGCTGCTGCTTCCTGACATGAATAGCTATTCGTCCACTCGTTTCTCGGATTTCCTGTATACATGTGATTTTGTATGTATGTATGTATGTATGCATGCATGCATGCATGCGTGCATGCATGTATGTATGCATGTATGCGTGTATTTATATATACACATGTATCATTCTCGCTGTCTGTCTGCATGCATGCATGCATGCATGTATGCATGCGTGCATGCATGCATGTCTGTCTGTCTGTCGTGTATGTATGCATGTATGTGTGTATAAATAGGTGTATATAGAGATATTCATTCTCCAATATTTATATATATATGTATATGTATATATATATGTATATGTATATGTATACGTACACGTGTGTGTATGTATGTATGTATATATATATGCATATGTTTGTGTATGTGCATCTGTATATGTATATGGATAGGTATTTGTATACATATATGTATTTATATTTGTATGTGTAGTTGTTTGTGTATATATGTATGTATATGTATATGTATATGCATATGTATATGTATATGTATAGGTATATGTATATGCATATATATGTATGTACATATGTATGTATATATATGATTATGTATGCGTATATGTATATGTGTATGTATACGTATACGTACACGTATATGTTTATGTTTACGTATACATATACGTATATGTATATGCATTTCTAATTGCGAAACATATGTACATATGCATATAGATATGTATATGTATATGTATGTATGTATGTATGTATATATGTATATGTATATGAAAGTGTATATATATGTATATGTATATGTATATGTTTATATGTACGTGTATATGTATATGTATGTGTATATGTATATGTATATGTATATGTATATGTATATGTATATGTATTTGTATATGTATATGTATTTGTAGACATGTATATGTATATCCATATGTATATGTATATGTATATGTATATGTATATGTATATGTATATGTATATGTATATGTATATGTATATGTATATGTATATGTATATGTATATGTATATGTATGTATTTATGTTTATGCGTATGTAAATGTGTATGAATATGTGTATGTCTGTGTCTGTGTATGTGTACGTGCATTCCTATTTATGTATTTTTACACGGCCGGGGAGCACCCCCCCCCCCCGGGAGGGCCCCCCCCCCCCGAACGAATTTCGGATTTTCCATCCTGCCGGGGCGCTCTCCCTGGCTCTCCCCAGCGCTGACCGGCGGCCTGGAGTCGCCTTGGACAGCCCCCAGACACGGCCACGCCGCCCGAAGACGGCCCCGGGAATATTGACATTGACAGCCACGGAACTTTAACAATTCCTACACAAAAAAAAGGCCCCCACCCGCTCACAAGGCCGCCCAGAGAGCCACCAAGAAGCGCCGAAGAAACCCAAAACTAGAATTTTCTAATGTTTAGGAACGATTTTGGCTTTCTCGCCTCTCGTCCTGCCAAACTCAAAGACACACGAAAAGGCACCTAAGACCGCTCCGCGACGGCCTAACAAGTGGCTGAAAGCGAGCCCCGACAGGCGTCCAAGATGGCCCATGACAGCCGCATGACGGCCCCCAAAAAAGCGCAGAGGCACCCAAGGCCGCTCCAACATGGTCCAACCGATCGCGAAATCAGCTTCCCGACGGCCCACAAGGCGTTCAAAACGGCTTTCAGACGTCCCCGCGGGGCCAAGAGGTCTCCAAGATCGCTTGAAGACGGCCCACCCGATCCGAGGGGCTCCCCGAGAGGGCTTGCGGGCCCCAATCGAGCCTCCAAGATGGCCCAAGCAAGGCTGATGACCTCCCCAGAAGGACCCAACTTGACAGCAAACGAGCATAACAGGGCGCCACGAAGTTCCGAAGCCCCACGCAGCTCCGAGGTTCCGAAGGAGGCCCGCGAGGTTCCGAAGTCAGCCACATTGGTCCCAACGAGGCTCCTAGGGTGGCCCAGCCTCCCGCGTGGTCTCCGCCTGTTGTGAACAGCCGTTTGTGCCAAGTGCTGGCGCTCTTTTACTGCAGCGATGCCTCCGAATAAATCAGTTACATTCGTGTGCGCTTCATGTTCTCGATGCTTACCGCGACGCGCATTCTCCAACACCCAATTGGATAAACCTCCGACCATTCGGGCTTGCAAGAGTTGCGCCGCCAACGCGCACGCATCAGCGAACCAGCCAGCTCACGTCCTACTTTGCTCTTGCTGTGGAAATCTGAAACCGAGAACGGATTACTGATCATATGCCTTGCGCCGGACCATTCGAAAGTACACGACCTGTCGGACGGACTCCGCCGTCGCTCCTATTACTTCAGATACATTCGTGTGCGCTTCATGTGCTGAACGCTCCTCCTCCTCCTCCTCCTATCCCTCCTCTTCCTCCTCTGCCTCTCCCCCTCCTCCTCCTCCTCCTCCTTCTCCTCCTCCTCCTCCTCCTTTTCCATCTTCTCTTCCCCCTCCCCCTCCTCCTCGTCCTCTCCTCCTCCTCCTCCTCCTCCTCCTCCTCCTCCTCTACCTCCTCCTCCTTCTCCTCCTCCTCCTCCTCCTCCTCCTCCTCCTCCTCCTCCCTCTCCTCCTCCTCTTCCTCCTCCTCCTTCTCCTGCTCCTCCCCCTCCTCCTCCTCCTCCTCCTCATCCTCCTCCTGCTCCCCCTGCAAGACCTCTTCGTCTTCCTCCTTTCTCTTCTCTTCTCCTTTCCTCCTCCTCCTCCTTTTGCTGCTGCTCCTCCTCCTCCTGCTCCTCCTCGTATTCCTCCTCTTCTTTCCTTCTCCTCTATTTCCTTCTCTTCCACTTGCTCTTCCTGCTACTCTCCTCCCCCTCCACGTTCTCCCCCTCTTCCTCCTCCTCCCCCCTTCTCCTCCTCCTCCTCCTCCTCCTCCTCCTCCTCCTCCTCCCGCTCTCTTTGCAAATCCTCCTCGTCTTCCTCTTTTTCCTTCTCTTCTCCTTCCTTTTCCTCCTCCTCCTGCTCCTCCTCCTCTCGTCGTTTTCCTGATGCTCCTCCTCCTCGAATCCTCCTCCTCCTCCTCCTCCTCCTCCTCCTCTCTCGCCCCCGCGTCGTCTCCTCCCTCCTCCTCAACCTCTTAGAAGAAAGAAGTAGAAGCGAGGTCCGAACCACGCCGAAGGCAACTGGGCCCTTGGGAGGACAGCCGGCGGGCTCCCCCGAGTGGCCCTTCCTCCCTCCCGCAAGTGCCCCTGCCTCCGTAACCCTGCTCCTCCTCTTCCTGCTTCCTCCCATCGGGGATCCAAGAGACCCCCCAGATCCCTGTAGGAGTGCTACGGTTCGGAAAGCCCAACGACGTCCAAGAGCGAACGTCTCGACGAGCCCCCCGCGCAAAGCCCACGCCGACGTTCTGCAAGGCCGCTTTCCCCGAAGTCGCATCAGCACGCCGCCTGGCACGCCCCCCGTCTGACGCGCCACATTCTGGCCAGAATCTTGGGTTCGCAACCATTTGAATACAAATTTGGTTGCGAACCCGGGATTCGAAGGGTTTTCCTTTGGGAGCCGCTCCCCTCACAAGAATCGTGGCATCCGGGCGCGAAAGTAAGAGCTCTCCGCTCCAACAGGCTATTCACAAACCACGCGGCCCGAAGAAGAGCGTCCAAAAGCATCGACGACTTCCAACAAGCGCCGAAAGGCCTCCGAAAAACCTCAGGAGTCCTCCGAAGAAAGCATTGAGAGTCACAATTGATCGATTTCCCCATAGCGTTTGAAGGATTTGTTCTTTCTCTCTTGCTCGACCGTCCGACGTTGCAAGCGGCCGTTGAAGCCCGCCAGCCCCTTCCAAAACGACCCCAGAGGCTTGAAAGCGAACTCCCATAATCCTGAAAACAGCAACACCCAGGCCCAAGAGATGCCCAAGACAGTCCCCAAAAACCGCTTGCCAAGCCTCAGAGACAACCGCGCATGAAAACAAAACCATCTCACTCTGCCGTCTCAGTGTAGCAACCCCCTCCATCCGCAACCTGCCCCACTTCGTGATGCATAGCCGCGAGGGCCCCTCAAAGGACTCCCAGGATAGCACGAATGCCAGCTGATCCAAAGCTTCAAGGAACAAGGTGCATGGCGCGAAGCGCCAATGCAGTCTTGTATATATATATACTTATATATATGTATATATATATATACACATACTGGGGGATGGTCCCCACTTCGTCGGCACATTACGATTTTTGGCCCCTGGGCGGCCCCCAAATCGACCACAAATGCCCCAATAATGTTCGGAACAGCTCCTGGACAATTCAAGATGTTTCAAGACGGCACCAAAGCGCCTCGAGACGCCCCAAGATGGCTTCAAACCGGCGCCGGAGGCTTCCAATACGCTTCAAGAGGGCTCCAACGGGACCCCCTGGAGAGCCCTGAGAAGCCAAACCTTGCCCCAATCCTTTCGCAAAACGTACATTTTTAACACATGCGCTTCTTGGGTGCTCCCAGCGGTCACGGCGGGTCCACTGCCTTCCAATGTTTTAACACAGGGTCCACTCGAGTCCAAGAGGCGCCCAACAGAGCCCAACACGGCCCCTGGAGACGCCCAAAGGACCCAAGACGGCCCCGGGAGACGCCCAAGACGGCCCCAGGAAGCTTCCAAGAGGGCCCCAAGCGCCCAAGACAGCCCAATAAAGCGCCAAAGCCGTCCTGGAACTCCTCGAGGTGCCCCAGAAAAAGGCTCCCAGAGACTTCCGAAAGGACCCCGACGCTTCATCGAGCTTTGCCGAACGTGCCCGAGAGACTTCCCAGCGATTCCTGCACAAACCCAGCGATTCCAGTCCCCGTCCAGAGTTGCGGCCTGCGATCGTATTTCGCGCGTCGCGCTGTGCGCCGCCGAGAGCCCTTCTCCATCAGGTGGGGGGATACTGCGTGGGGCCCTAAGAGGCCCCACGAGCTCACCAGAAGCCCCCAAGAAGACATCCCAAGAAGACTTCGGCGTGCCCCCGAATGCGCTTCCGTTTTCCCCATCCCTCGTTGTCCGTTCTCCCTGATCTCTCTTTCTAGCTCTGAGTTCTCCTGCGCCTCTCGTTCCACCTCCACCTCCTTTCTCTTCTCTTCTCTTCTCCCCGCTGCGTCGTATTCGCTCCTCTTCCGTGTCTCTCCTTCAAGCCTTCCCCTCTCCGCCTCCCTCATGCGTTTCCATCTCCCCCACCTCTCGCTGTTCGTTTTTCTAGATCTCCCCCTTGCTCTTGGTTCTCCTGCGTCTCCCGTTCTACGTCGTTTTTCCTCTCCCACTTTCTTCTCCCCGCTTCGTCCGTTTCCCTCTTCCCTCTTTCTCGTTTCTCCTTCACGCCCGGTTGTTTACTGATTTGGACCTCTCCAGGCCTTACCCGTAGCTCTTGGGGGACTCATGGAGGCCTCTTGGGGCGATCTTGGGTGCTCCTGGGGGCCTCCAGAGCCAAATTGAAAAACATGCGAATTCCCTCAAATCCTTTCGGTTCAAGGTCGACCCGCCCCCATCCGTTCCTTCCTGTTCCAGGTTTCTGCGTGCCCCCGAGTGCGTTTCTGTTTCCCCTATCCCTCGTTGTCCGTTCTCTTTGCTCTCTCTCCTGCTCTTGGGTTGCTTGCGCTTCACGTTCCACATTCTTCTCCTTTCTCTCCGCCTCCCTCCTCCCCGCTGCGTCATCTTCCCTCCTCCCTCCACCTCGTCTCTCCTTCTCGCCTTCGTCTCTCCGCCTCCCTCATGCGTTCCGTTCTTCTGGACAACGGAAAGATCCAGTGTTCAACCTCATACTTGCTGCCGTCGGCCCGCACTCCAGAAACACATGACACCTGATTCCCGCCCGCCCGCCTACTTTTCCCACCTGCCTGTGGTAAGTCCCACCGCCGACCTATCATACTCAGTGATGATTATGCTGCTGATGATGATGTTGATGATGATGGTGGTGACGATGACGATGACGACGGTGACGATGACGATGACGATGAAGACGAAAACGATTACGATGATGGTGATAGTAATCGTCATGATGATGACGACGATGATGATGGTGATGATGATGATGATGATCATGATGATGATGATGGCGATGACCATTACTATTATGATGACGATGATGATGACGATGGTGACGATACTGACGACGATGGTGACGGCGATGAAGATGACGATGGTGATGATGACGATGGCGATGGCTGTGACCATACTAATTACAATGCTGATTATGATGATGACGATGATGATGACGATGACGATGCTGATTATGATGATGATGATGATGATGATGATGATGATGATGATGATGATGATGATGATGATGATGATGATGATACATATTATGATGATGCTGCTGCTGCTGCTGATGATGATGGTGGTGGTGGTGATGATGCTGCTGATGATGATGATGACGATCCTGATGCTGTTGATGCTCGTTATGACTTTGAAAATTCGAACGACGCTTGACTTCGAGGAGGGGGAGAAGTAGAACGAAGACGACGAAGAGGAATAGCCCTAAGCCCTATAGCCCTATAGCCCAATTAGCCCAATAGCCCTATGACCCTACAACTCTATAGCCCTATAGCTCTATAGGCCTGTAGCTCAATAGCCCTATAGCACTATAGCCCCCTAGCCCTGTAGCCCTGATTGGGGTTTTTCTCCGGTATCATATGTGTGTGTAAGTGAATGCGTTTGGTATCTTGGGGCAATCAGGCTTCTCATAAAAAGGATGCAAGCTGGTTGTGGCCAGTACGTTCACACGTCTACGTGTCAATATGTTTGACGCCTCGGCGAAGATTGGGGTGCATATCCATCCTCAGCGTGATGCGTTGCTTAGGGAGTCCCTCGATCGATCAGAGCATTGCTGTGGCGAGAGCGGTGGGCGTGCTGGCGATTAAGCGTCTGTTCCTTTGGCCTGCGCTTCGCCTCGAGGAGGGTGTGCAGCGTTTCAAGCTTCCTGCCCCTGAGAAGCCCGTCGTCGTCCGTCACCGCTTGTTCCCTACCTAGGCTCTGCCTAGAAGGGTTCTTACTGTGTTAGCTTAAAGGGGCTGGGCAGTGCAAAACGCCCTGGGCGGTTCCCCCAGGATCCGCCCCGCGGTTCCCCCAGTGACGTTCCCTTAGCTTAGCGTTGCTTATCTCATCTTAGCTTAGCTTATTTCATCTTAACTTAGCAAAGCATAGCATAGCATAGCGCAGCTTAGCATAGCATAGCATAACATAGCATAGCTTAGCATAGCACAGCGCAGCATGACATAACATAGCTTAGCATAGCATCGCATAGCATAGCATACCATATCATAGCACATCATAGCATAGCATACCGCAGCATATCATAACATATCATATCATATCATAACATAGCATAGCATAGCATAGCATAGCATAGCGCAGCATAGCATGGCATAGCATAGCATAGCATAGCATAGCATAGCATATCATAGCATAGCATAGCATAGCAGCTAATGCTGCTTTCCTAGGGGCTCCAACTTCTAGGTAGGGTCGCACAGGGGTATTTTTTTGTCTCAGAAGTCTAGTGTTGCGAGGGCTATCTGAGGGTTTGCCTTGCTGCCACCTGGCCCTCAGGGGGTATCTGCAGGTGTCTCTACAAGCTTGACCCTCAAGTCCCTTCAGGCTCTAGCACAAGTGTGTATCACTTGATGGTTCGGACGGGGCGACCCTAGTGGTGTGCCTTCGGTGCATGGCCGATTGGGCATGGGCATGTTCGGGATCTCTCCAGGTAATTTTGTACCTTTCCTGGGTGTGCGGGAAGCAGTTTCGCCTGGCAGCAGATTGCTAGTGGACACCACATTAAGTTCCCTGGAGTAGCCATCGAAGTTGGCCCATGGTCCAAGGTTGGCTCAGGAGTGTCTTCGTTGGATGAGGCTGACAGAGAAGGGGAGGTAGAGAGACCAACGAACGTCCTTCATTTTTGTAAGCATTGCTAAGGTTGGCCCTGCCACCTCGGATACCTGGCTTCCCTTCCATGCTAACCTCGGAGGTCGTGGAGCTTCTGGGACAACTGTGCTCGCTTACCTTCGGCTTCTTGGAGCCCGCTTCAGGCAAGTGCCAGGTTCCAGGCGAGAGTTTGGCTGGCTGGCATTGGCCCCTTTCTCTGGGACTCCGGGCCTTGGTCTCTCGTAGCCGCTTGCCCTGCATGCCAGGTTAGTCATCGACAGAATGTGGAAAGAGGAGGTCGAGAAAGACCAGGCGCCCAGCGCCCCCGTGCTGCCCTGCGCGCGCGCCCAGGCGTCCCCCCCCCGCGCGCGCGCGATTCTGTGACCGAGCATCGGAGGAGCGTGCGCGGTGTTTTGCGCAGTGGCCCGCTCCATCCGGTCTAGCGCCGCGCAGATCCAGATCAATCCTGGGCTCAGTCCAGCCTGATGCGGCGGAGTGGCCCCTCAACCGGGCTTGATTGCCCCGACTCGCACCAGATTGTGCGGTGTTCTGTCTCTGAGCGTCCTCCAGTGGAGAGAAATCATTCGTGGGCACCCCTCAAACTCGAAGCTGGCACGCGGGGAGGAGACTGCGGCCGAAGTGCAACTCATCAGACCCACCGCCAATTTTTTTAACATTGGGAGGATCGGGAAGCATTGCCGATGAAATTGTGGAGTCCCAAACCCGGATAGCGGAGTGCCAGAAAGGCTTTCCGACAGCCTGGGGAGAGAGCTCTGGAAGCTCCTGGGAGGAGCTTCCGGAGGAGCTTCTGGAGAGCTTCCAGGCAGACGTATCGGGAAACAATCAGAACTGGCTTCTCGGGACACGCTGCGGCTTCAGGCAGGTTGCGCCGAGGTGTCCTGCCGGAAGCCGGAACGAGCTCCAGGGCTACCCTTCGGTGCCGGCCTCTGAGCCGAAGCCCTCTTAGCTCTCAGGGAGCACTCCGGGAATGTGGCGTGAGTGCTCGCCATCTTGTCCCAGGCCTGGCTGGCGGAGCGCGCAGGCGCGCCGATCTGCACATGCCCGCGCGCACGCCCGCGCGCCGCCCCCGCGGCGTGCTGCGGCGCCGACCTCCGGCCTGGCCCGCCGAGCATGTGTGTGGTCGCGGGTGTGCCTCCTCGGGACGAGGCGGGCGGGCACCAGGGGATCCCCCTCGGGGGCGAAGTCCGGGCCTCTGCCCTCGCCGATCAACGATTCAGGCAACTCGATGGGCGGCGGGGGTTCAGTTGAAATCCGTGCCAAGAAGCACCATTGCCGCATCAGTGACGCATCATTGACGCATCATTGACGCATCAGGCTTCCAGGCAGCGTACTGGTCGTGCAAGTTGTGCCCCGCGGTAGGCGTGCTGACCTTTTTCCAGGCGGGGGTGCATCCCCGTGAGATCTCAGTTGTCCAGAATGGTCGGCCGCCGCGTGATGGCCGCGGCCTTGGGTACATACAGTGGAAACCCCGGCAAGAAACACCCTGCTTGCCTCCAGGGTGCCCTGGGTTTCGTGAGTTTCGATGTTTCTGCTATTGGAAGCGTGGCGTTCCCGCACCAAAAATCGGTGGGCGTCCTGGGGTCTCGGCGTGGGTTTCTTGTGGAAGGTTTCTTGTGACCGAGCTAATGTGGCGTTCGGAATTCTTCGATCACATGGCGGGTTTCCGAACATTACTCCCGCCTCGCGCTGGATCAGGAGGCTCGATGGTTGGTGGGGGTAGGGTCTGGATGCCGCCACCTACCCCTGACTCCGGATTCGCAGTATGTTTTGGGCAATTTCGTGAGAAGGGCGGAACTTTGCGCCCCACTTTTCAAGCTTAGTTGATGCCGATTTCCACACTACGTTGCCGTCGCTGTTTCCGTTATACATTTGCGGAAATATCCGCCCTACTCTTCTGAGGCGGAAATGTCAGCCTCATTTGTTTGCATCGTTCGGGGTTCATTTCAGATACAATGTCAAGCTGGACAATCAACCGCAGCACGGCGGATCCGGAGTCGGGCATCGCTCCAGAGAGCGTTCCGGAATGCCTTCAGGGCGTTGTGGAGCGTTCTGGAACGGCCGCGGCGCTCGATACACCTTCCAGAGCTGCTAGGTTACAGAGATCCCCGATTTATCCGGGTCCGATGCTGTCCCGGCCCTAGCTTTATGATGCTCCAACCTACTTTAGCCTTGATCACCCGGAAGAATTTCGAGCGCCCAAAAAAGTACCGAAACTCAAGGATTTTCACGTGTCGGGCCCTGGGAGATACTCGCCCGACATTGTTTCGACAGAATGCGGTCCTTGAGAAGGACGGGAACAGCATAGCCCTAGCTCCGTTTCGAGAGAGCCGCAGGCGGCGTCTGTGCGCTGCCGCCGTGCCTGGCCAGGGCCGGGAAGGCCTCGGCTGGGAAGGGTATATTAGTCACACCGTGCCTGGGCCCAGGGTGGCCTTGGTCGGGCACGCTCGTGGCGGACGGGTGCCTCCTGCGTGCGCGAGGGAGAGCCGCTGGTGGATGGCGAAAGGTGGAGCGAGTTTCGTGGGCTTGCAGCAGGCAGGAGCCTCGCGGCCCCCCAACCCTCCCCCCAGCGCGGGGGGGCCCGGCGCAGGAGCTCATCAAGGAGGGCGACCTCAATGCCGACTACTTCTACGTCGTGCAGGATGTGGGGGGGGGGACGTGGGGCAGAATGGGGAGAGGGGGTTGGGGGGGAAGCAGGGGGAGGATACGTGTGTGTGTGTGTGTGTGTGTGTGTGTGTGTGTGTGTGTGTGTGTGTGTGTGTGTGTGTGGGGGGTTGCGTACTCATATCCAGATCTGATCTCGCGCCTTCGGTGCTGCCAACAACAGCGTCGGCACTTCCCGCGCCCCCTGCGGGAGTTCACTGGAATGATGCCGGCCGCATTCAGATTCACACGAGACCTCGCACCCCATGGGTGTGGCCAAGCGTGCATGGGTCGCCAGCTTTGCGCGATCCTGGGGCCCGCGGAGTGGCGCTGTGCTTAGATCCACGTGGAATTCGCGTGCAGCAGCCGCCGCTTTCCTGCGCACTTGTTGGTCCAGCGGGGCGGTGCCTGGGGTGGTGCCGCACGCAGGTTCGCATAAGGCTTCTCTTCTCTTCTCTTCCGCGCGGCTCGTGTGCGATATAGCGCCATGGCCCACTATTTGTATCGCAATTTGAACTGGTGATCGCCCTTGTTCGCGTTTGAGCTGTTTTTTTGGTTTCGCACTTGAACTGGTTATCGCACTTGGGCCGCCGTCCTTTTGTCTGCTCCTCCCCCACATCCTCTCTGCTATTTCCCCCCGCCTGCAGGCTGTTTGTACCCCTTTTTCCCTGCGCCTCCAGGCTCCTCCTCTTCATGCTCTGGACTCAGAGGATGTCCCGAGGATTGCCGGGCAGTTTGAAGTGGCCACTCTGGGCCCGTCGGAGATTCCAAGCGGAAAGACTCAATCGAGAGGCACACAACAAGATAACAAGACCTAGGACTCGGCAAGCCCAGTCAGTGGGTCTATGTCGCAGCTTACTCCGGCCGCGCCTTTCGCACATCGCTGGGCTGTTGGGGATCTCTGAGGGCCCTCTTCGGTGCATTCCTGGCTTTGATGTTTGGTTGTTCTGGGCCCGCATGGGGGGCTATCTTGGGGCCAACCTGTGGAGAAGCGAATGCCACAGAGGCCAATGAAAATCCGAAAAGTAGGGAAATGCCACAACTCAGGGGGGGAAAACACACAGACACAATTAATCGTCGATTCCCCAGAAAATGTGGGAAATATGGGAAGTGGGGGGGAAAGACAAAAACCCAGAACATACGGGAAAATATGGGGAATCTGGTTACCTATACGACCACCCTTCGGGTGATAAAGAGGTTCGGGGGGGGGAGGAACCAACGTCTCACTCGATCGGTCTCACTATCGATCTCACTATCGATCTCAGTATCGGTCTCGCTCGATCGATCTCCCTCGATCGATCTCACAATCGATCTCACTCGATCTATCTCACAATTGATCTGACTATCGATCTCACAATCGATCTCACAATCGATCCAACAATCGATATCACATTCGGTCTCACTATCGATCTCACTATCGATATCACAACCGCTATCACAATTAACGTCATCATCATCATCATCAACAACAACATCAACATCAACATCATCATCACCAACATCATCATAATCGGGACACCGTCCTCATCATCAACACCAACATCATCATCATCACGGTCATCAACATCATCGGGACACCACCATCATCATCATCATCACCATCATCACAATCATCATCATCATCAACATCACCATCATCAGCAGCATCGGGACACAGTCATCGTCATCATCATCAGCAGCAGCATCATCATCATCGGGACACCATCATGATCACCATCGTTATCATCATCATCATCATCGGAACACCATCATCATCATCTCATCCTCATCATCGACATCATCATCATCAGCATCATCAGCATCATCATCAACATCGTCAATATCGGGGCACCATCATCATCATTACCAACATCAGCATCAACATCATCATCATCATCATCACCATCGGGACGCCATCATCATCAACATCATCATCATCATCACCATCAGAATAGTCATCATCATCGGGACGCCATAATCATCAACCTCATCATCATCAAGATCATCATCATCGGGACACAATCATAATCAGCATCATCAACATTAGCATCATCATACTCATCACCATCGGGACACCATCATCGTCATCATCATGATCATCAACATAATCATCATGATCATCATCATCATCCTCATCATCGGGACACCATCAGCATCATCATCATCATCATCATCATCATCATCATCATCATCATCATCATCATCATCATCATCATCGATATCATCATCATCATTATCGGGACACCATCATCATATCATCATCATCATCATCGTCCTCATCATTATCATCAGCATCACAATCATCATCATCATCGTCATCATCAGCATCATCAGCATCTTCATCATCAGCATCACCACCATCATCATCATCATCATCATCATCATCATCATCATCATCATCATATCATCATCATCATCATCATCATCATCATCATCATCATCATCATCATCATCATCATCATCATCATCATCATCATCATCATCATCATCATCATCATCATCATCATCATCGCGGGACCCGGCGGGACACCGCGGGGCACCGCGGGACACCGCGGGACACCGCGGGACACCGGCGGGACACCGGCGGGACACCGCGCGCCACCGGCCGCCCGGAAGAGACACATTTGGTCCGGCCGCGCCTCAGCCACAGGGACACCGACGGGACACCAGCGGGACACCGGCGGGACAGCGCGCGCCACCGGCCGCCCGGAAGAGACACATTTGGTCCGGCCGCGCCTCAGCCACAGGAGACTTTCCTCTCGCCCGCCCACGCAGCTTCGCCTTGCCCGCGCGCACGGCACGCACGAACACGAAACCGAAATCGATTTCCCGGTAGGGGGCTCTCCGTTCCACTTCGATCTCACCCCCTCACCTCCGATTTGTGTCTGTTATTTGTGTGTCCCAGTTCCCCTTCAACAACCAATGAAATGGTGACATGTTTCAACCAAACCAGATTTGACTTCGGGGGGTCTGCTTCAAGGCCCCCCTGCTTGGACAGGCAGACGTTCGGGAAGCTCTCTTCCGTGGTGGTTTGTACTCGGACTCGAGGAGGACATCCCCTGAGCAACACGATATGAGGCACAGTGGATCGCTGGGTGAACGGGCAGAGCCAAACATCGCAGAGCTGGAACATGGCAACACCACCAATGACTCCCCATGTGTGCGCGGCAACACACCGTGCCATGGCAGCGGAGCTCGCGGCGCCGCTGCCTACGGGTCCGGTCCCGCAGCCCCGAGCGCCGTGGGATCAGAGGATCGAGTTCGCTCCTCCTCCTCCTCCTCCTCCTCCTCCTCCTCCGTGGACGGCGAGGCCGACGTGGAAGCCAAGACCGACGGTCGTAGGAGGGCCAGTCGAGACAACGGCGGCCCTCCCTGGCGTTTCCCGCCCTCTTCTGGGGCCTCCCCTGGGGATCCTCGTCGCGAAGGCTGGATCCGCTCGAAAACTGGGTCAGGATGGAGGAGGAGGAGGAGGAGGAGGAGGAGGAGAAGGAGGAGGAGGAGGAGGAGGAGGAGGAGGACGAGCAGGAGGAGGAGGAGGAGGAGGAGGAGGAGGAGGAGGGGTCCGGGGACCGATTTTGAGCTGGTTTGGGCAGGGTGGGAGAGCCGCCGCTGTCTCAGCTGGCCCTCCTCCGAGACGTGGGCGGCGAGGCCGACGTGGGCGGCGGCACCGACCAGGCGATCGACGCCATGTTCAACCCGTGGATATTTAGGTTCGCGGGAGGATCAGAGGGCGAGGGCGATCAGAGGATCGAGTTCGCGAGGTGGTGCCAGGCGTGGACGGCGAGACCGACGTGGGCGGCGGCGCCGACGAGGCGATCGTATCTAATGGCCTTCGCCCTATCCCGACACCGTACCTAGGTTGTGGGTATGGAGCCAATTCGATGTCCGTTGGGATCTCGTGGGAGGCTTTTCGGGGGCTTCTTGAGGGCAGTTTCGGTGCCTCTCTGGGGCAGTTTAGGGGGCCTGTTGGGGTCTCTTTTGGGCATCTTTAGGGCTTCGTGGGGCCTCTTGGGGGCCTCTTGGGGGCCTCCTGGGGGCCTCTGGGGGGCCTTCTGGGGGCCTCTTGGAGCCTCCTGGGGGTCTTGGGGCGGAAGGCTCGGATTTTCCGTTTGCGTTCCCTCTTTTGGGCCCCTTTTGGGGCCGTCTTGGGGCCTTCTTGGGCTGTTTTGGGTGCCTCTTGGGCTGTCTGGGGGCCCTCCTGGGCCGTCTTGGGGCGGTCTTGTAGGCCTCTTGGGCCGTCTTGGGGCGGTCTTGGGGGCCTCTAGGGCCGTCTGGGAGCGTCGGGGAGTCGAAAAGGCGAGAATGCCCAAACCCTTCGAAACCTTCAGACAATCAACGGTTTTGGCCTCTCGGGGCCCTCTGGGGATGCCTCTTGGGCCATCTTGGCGGCCTCTTCGGCCGCGTGGGGGCCATATTCGGTGTCTTGGGGCGATGTTTCGGCGTCTCGGGCTTCTCTTGGTCCGTCTTGGGGGTCTCTTGGGGCCCTCTTGGCACGTCTTGGGGCCCTCGTGGGCGCCTTAAAGTCACGCGACATGCCGCGACAAGCCCTCCCAGAGATTTGAGAATTTTGGGTCCGGGGCCCTCAATGACTTCTTAGGACTGAGGACTGAGGCTCGGGGGAGTGGGCGAAGGACCTGAGGGCACGCCCTCTCCGTGCCTAGAGGTACAGTGGCGGATTGGAGAGGGGGCAGGTCGTGTTCTGCCAGGAAGTGATGTCTGCTCTTCGCGCATTGGTGATTCCCTCGAGCAACGAGTTCGTTCGGCGCACGTGGGTGACGAGGGAGGTGACAGCGCCAGACCCTGAGTACGTATAGGAGTGTAGCACCTCCGAGCATGATCGCGAGGCTCCTGCGTGAAATGTTCCAGGAAGGTTCGTGGCCTTGTGGCGAGACAGGGCGATCATGGCGGTCTTTGTACGCCAGCAACCGATCCCAGCGCTGAGAGAGCGCCTGCCTGAGAGAGCAGTGGAACTGCGGTTCGGCCACTGGGCGAGCCTGGCCGAGTCGGGCCAGGGAGGGCCGCTGGGAGGGCGCTGTGAGTTTGATCAAGGCTAGGCGCATGATGGGGATGCCGATGCTCAAACATTGGGGCAGGAGATGCCGATTACTTTGTACATAGGCCGAACGTTCGCGTGATGGGCGTTGTGGGGAGGCCAGTGGAGCTGGCGTTGGAGCGAATCGCGGAAGAAGCCACAGACCCGATTGCGATAGAGGCGGGGATGTTTGAGGAGCGGCTCATACAAAGCATGCGTGCGTTGAGCGAGCTTGGACTCTTGGGTAAGTGGGCCAAGATGCCCTCAAGACGGCTCTGGGACGGGGCCACGGGACCAGCTTCGGGTGCAAGCTGGAAGCTTGGGTGCCGAACCAGGGGACGGAGGCCCCTGGCAAAGCCACGCGACCGTCCGCGAGAGCCCTGAGGAGCTCTTTGGAGTCTAGAGAGGTCTGGGAGAACCTTGTCTTCTGCCAGGGGTTGCGGACGCTGCCTCGCGGCAGCGAATATCTAGTGCTTTCTGGGGTGCTCTGGCCCCCGACCCGCCCGGCCTTCTCGCGCGGACTCGCGTGCGCGGGCTCTGTCTGTTTCTGCCGTGCAATCTACGAATGAGGGCCGCCGAGGAGCTGAAGACACTCCACGCTCAATGCCTACGGCACTGTGGCCGATGCGCGTTTGTTGACATGGCTTGGTGACAACGTTCCCCCCCCCTGTTGCGGGCGCCTTGCCTCCCCGGCTCGGGGCAGGCTTCTGCTCGGGTCTCGCGCTTTCTGGGGGCTGCTGGCATGCCATCTCTCCGAAGGGCACGCATCGTTGGCGCATCAGGCTTCCAGGCAGCGTGCTGGTCGTGCAAGTTGTGCCCCGCGGTAGGCGTGCTGACCTTTTTCCAGGCGGGGGTGCATCCCCGATCTCGGTTGTCCAGAACTGGGTCGGCCGCCTTGGGCACATACAGTGGAAACCCCGGCAGGAAACACCCTGCTTGCCTCCAGGGTGCCCTGGGTTTCTTGCGTTTCGATTGTTTTGCGATGGAAAGCGTGAGGCTCCCACACCAAAAATCGGTGGACGTCCTGGGGTCTCAGGGTTAGGTTTCTTGTGGAAGGTTTCTTGTGGTCGAGCTCCTAACTCCGAGCTGTTCGACAGTCTTCCCCCCGTACCGCCCCGCCCGACGGCCCGCCCCAGCCCCCCTAAGCTCCTTCGAATCCACCCCTTGCCGCGGTCCGGCTGATGGATGGCATCTGGAAGCGTTTGTGCTTCTTTTTGTGACCCCCCTCAGGGGGAGGGCTAGGACGAGGATAAATCCGTTCCGGAGCGTTCCAGAACGCTCTCAGAGCGTTCTGGAACGCTCTGAGAAGGCCGCGGTGCCCGAGACATCTTCTAGATCCATCAGATCTCGGAGATTCTCGATTTATCCTCACCCGATTTGATCCTCGTCGTGGCCTCGTCTTACCCCCCCGCGCCCCCAACTTAATTCTGGCAGGCTGCGCCGCGATGTGTCGATCCTGGCGACCGGCCGGAAACCTGGCGCGTTTTCTTCTACGCCGCGTTGGCGCCCCCAGACCCCCACATTGGAAAGTGGATGCCGGAACACAGTACTTCATAATCTTCGTTGGCGTCCGCAGACCGCGCCGCGCGCGGAACTGAACATGGAAATTAGGGCCAAGGGGGATCGGCAAAACTTGCATGAAGCTTGCTTCGCGGAGTGTTGTAATGACGCTGCCCCGCAGTTTTGCTTTTTCCCTGGCCCGGTCATTGATATCTCCTTCTGCCATCGTTGTGGGGTGCTTGCTGCTACCCTGTACGCCGCGGCGCAGGAGGGGAGCTTCGACGTCTACGTCTCCGCGGAGGTCCGCCGTCTTCTGCTTCCTTGCAGCAGGTGAGGGAGGAGGATGCAGTGTGGACGCATATCAAGAAACCGCTTCTGTTCTGCCAGGTGGCCTGGGTTTCGTCTTATGTTGTAGGAGATTTTGGGAAGCCCAGGATTCCCACACCCTGAATCCATCAGTCTCCTTGGACTTCAGGGTGTGGCTTGTGAGGAGGTTTGTTGTGGCCGACGTGCTGCTGTAGCAAGTCCCTCAGATCTGGGGGCCGCCAGGCAGAATCCGTGACGGCCTCCAGAGGCCGGCGGCCGTCGACAAAAATCCGTTCGAGAACGACGGGGGCGTGCACGCGCCGCGCTGGACGGCCCCTGGCGGCGCCCCTGGAACCGCCCCTGGGGGTCCAGCGCGGATCCAAGAAATCCGCGCGGACCTCCGACAGTTCTGCTCGTGCAGGGTTCTTCCTTGTCCTCACTGTGTGCAGTGCTGAGCCGTGCCGCAGTGTTGTGCCGCTCGTGCCGTGCCATGCCATTGGTGCCACGCCGTGATGCACCGAGGTCTCGATTCAGCAATCTGGGATTCCGTTGGTGCCATGCGGTGCCGCGCTGTGGCGTGCTGTGCAGTGTCGTGCCGTGCTGCGCAGCGGTGCCTCGAGGGCGCCTTTCGTTGGCACTCCGGCTGGCGCCGCGGCCCGAGGGCGAAGTGTGCAGACATCAAGGTGAACAAGCGGCCCTTGCCTCACACCGCCACCCCCGTGCCAGCTTGGCGCTCCCCCACGAGTGCCGCAGTGAGACGCAGTGCCACAGCGTGCACGCTCGTGCGGCCTGTCTGAACCCCTTGTTCTTGCTGCGGCTGACGATTGCATGAGCAACCCTTACCGTGGTTCGGCTGCTGTCTCTGGCGTGTCTCCACCCCGGTCGCCCAGTCGGAAGCTTCGCGATGAGACTGTGTCGACTGCCCTTCGATGCCTCCGACCTCTCTGCCGATGGGCGGGTCGTGGGACAACTTTGCCCTTTTTCTGGCCTCCCGAAGGCCTCCAGAGGCCTCCCAGGACCTCGGTGAGTCTGGGGAGTCTTTGGGGGCCCTCGCACGACGCGCACTACACGCGCCTGTCCTGGCCATGCTGCTCCTGCGCCCTCCTGGCCTGGCCAGGAAGGCGCGCACCGATCCTGAGCCCAGGATGGGCTTGCCAGGGATCGGTGTCGGCACAAAGCCGGCGCGCTCCTGGGAGGGGTGCCGGGGGACGGGAATCGGACCTCGTAGCAGCGGAGCAGTTCTCGGAGCAGCGGAGGCCACTGCCCCAGATTAGGCTTCGCGGGAAGTTCATGCCCTTCTGACTTCTGAGCCTAACGAGGCTTCGCACGGCGCGCAATACTGCGCCGCTCCGAAAGCTTCCCCAATTTCGCCACCGTGCTCGCCGGGGCCATCTGGGATTGCGCACGCAGGATGAGACTCGCGGGGTCCGAGGGCGGACGGGGGCGATGTCGCGAGGGCAGAGTCGGCGCGCGAATGGGCAGGCCGGCACCCCGTTTGGCCGGAGGGGCCCAGTACAATGCAAGGGCAGAGCGCAACCCCTGCCCGGGGTCACGGGATCGGGTTCCCATTCGGAATTTAGAATTTTGAAATCCAAAAAGGTGTACGGACCCGAAAATGAGCAGACGGCATCGGACTTCCTCGAAAAAAGCTTTCGGGTTCGGTCATGCGACGACCCGAGAATTTTATCGGCCTATCTGAAAGTGGCCAAATCAATCGGACTTGTGCCACAACAAAAATTTTCGGGTCAAGTTCGAACGACCCGAAAATGTGCGAACCGGCTCGGACTTTTCGCAAAAAACATCGATCTCGACGTCTTCGGGTCCCCTCCGTAGAAACCGAACATGGGCAAACCGCTTAGAACATACGATGGCAAACGGTTTCTCGGTGATTCCGGATCTCGTCCGAAGGAGCCGCCGATGGGCCGACCGTGCAGGACTTCCTGCGCAAGAAACGGCTTCTCAATGAGCCACTGTCAAACGGGAGCGCGCCGCTCGCGGGATCGGGGTTCGCACGGGGGCGCGGTTGCTCGCGCCTGTCCAGGAGGCGCGCGTTCCCGCGCCCTTCCAGCATCGCGTTTGCTCTGCATTCGCGCGGCGCCGTTTTTCGGAAATCGGAATATACTTTCGGAGAGCCGATGTAGTTGGTTTCTCAAGTCCACAGCCGACACGTCCGCCCCGTCAGATATGGGACGACGTTCGCGCCGCAATGTGCTGGCGGAGGTCCGACGTGAGTCCGACATGGATCTGGCGTGGATCTGACGCACATGAGATTTCAAATTGCCGCGCGGTGCCTCCAGGATCTTCTTCATAACTTCTCCAGCTGCGGAGGGAGACCGAACCAGCCCTGGGGCTCCTCGGCGTCGCTCGGATGTGTGGCTTTCCTTCGGTGAGGCCAGCGCCGGAACATCTGGGCCATCTGGGGGCCTCTTTCGGGAGCGAGCGAGGGGCGAACGTGAGTAGGAGAAGGCCTTCTCAGAAGGTTCGGGAGCCTCCCGGACTTCTGAGAAGTCCCTGCAATTCAACTACGACGATGTTCAATTCCGATTCGGCTGTTTTGCTTTGGCTGGCGCGCTTAAGGAGGAGTGCCCGGATGCTTCTTGACGTCTCTTTGGAGCGCTCTCGGGGGCATCAGAGGGAAAGTTTTGGGTGTTGAGTTTCGAGAGGTTCCGAGCGAGGGCAATGAAGCGTTGCATGCACGTGCGATGACTGTAGTTTTTTAAGCTCAAGAACGCCCAGGCCTGAGGTGAAAAGCATCCAGCCACCATCTCACATACCGCTTAACATGGTAGCAGGAGCGTGATCTGCTGCATCAGCGACGGCGATGGAAGCAGCCCTACAAGAGCTGCAGCGGATAGTTGGCGAGCAGGCGGCCCAGATCCAGAGGCTGACCGAGGGCGCCCAGAGGCCAGAAGCTGGAGCCGATGACAGACGGCTCGAGAGCATCGTGGACACGAAGATCTTGAGCAGGATTGGGATCTTCTCGGGCGCCGATGAGGAATGGCGGCAGTGGTGCTTCGTGTTCGAGTCGACGGCTGGGCTCGTCGACCTGGAGCAGATCATGACGCGCTGCGAGGTCACGGAAGAGACGGAGCTAGGCTGGGCGGCGCAGTCGGAGAGGGTCCAGCTCAGGATGAAGGTGCTGTACCACCTGCTGATTGCCACGACGAGAGGCAAGGCCCTCACGATTCTCCAGATGGTGCCGAAGAACAACGGGGCCATAGGCTGGAAAAGGCTGAAGGAGGAGTGCGAGCCGAAGTCTGGTGGAAGGCTGACGGCGATGCTCATGGGAGTGCTGAAGCCCGAGTGGGAGACGGCCATCAGAGGCGGCGTCCGCACTTGGGAGGCGGCCTGGAAGGAGTGGGAGAAGAGTGTCTCGCTCTACGAGGCCCAGTCCCTGGAGAAGGTCACGGAAGGCGCGAGGATCGCTGTCGTGGTCAGGTGGGCTCCAGAGGACGTGAAGGCCGTGGTCCGCCAGGCCCTGGGGGCGATCGGCCAGGACTACACCGAGCTGGCCAAGGTCGTCGCGGACTACATCGCTAGCGGCAAGGTCTACGAGACCACAGGAGCGCCCCACGGCATCCAGTACTCGAACGATGGGCCCACGCCGATGGACGTCGGGCTGGTGAACGAGAGTGGCGACGTGGGCGGCATCTTCAAACCCCCCAAGGGGCGCGGCAAGCAGGCGAGGATTGACGCTGGAAAAGGTCGGGATGTGGATCGCGACAGCTGCAAGAACTGTGGCAAGCGAGGCCATTGGTCATGAGACTGCTGGGCCCCAGGTGGTGGAGCAGCGAACACTTCGAAGGGCAATGTCAGGGACAAGAAGGGCGGCAAGGGCGGCAAAGAGAAGAAGAAGTGCGACATGTGCGGGAATCTGGGCCACGAGGCCAAGGACTGCAGGTCGCGCATCAAGTGCGACAAGTGCGGGAAGCAAGGCCACAAGGCTTCGGAATGCAGGTCGAAGCCAGAGAGTGCCGAAGTCAAGGGGGTAGTCAACGAGGAGGAAGAGCTGTGGGTCATGGGCGTCACCGAGAGCGTGAACACCATCGACGACGGCAGCAAGTACGTGTGGGTCTCGATCGACAGCGGGTCGGATGCCGACGGATGCCCCCCTTGGCTTCGGTCACTCGAGCGACGACGTCAAAGGCCCCACCAAGGTGGAGCTGAGGACGGCCACGAACGACGAGATCCAGGATTACGGCGAGCGGGACGTCGGCATCGCGTTCCTGGATGAGGCGGGCCGCGAGGTGATGGCCACGAACCGATTCCGCATCGGCGACTTCAGCAAGCCCGTGCTCAGCTGTGGCATTAGGGTCATGAGAGGTGCCGCCATTCACCTTGAGACGGGGAACAGCTACATGGCCCCGCCGAGCGTGAACGGCATCCAGAGGAAGATGCCCCTGACGATGATCGGGAAGAGCTTCTACGCGAAGTGTCGCGTGCTGGAGGCGGGTGCTCGCGGACATCGGGTGGCGCCTGTTGTCGACCAAGCGGCTCAAGAGCAAGAGCCTGCACCTGCGCCGCCACAGGAACATCAAGCTGCACCTGCGCCACCGCAAGAACCTCAAGCTGTACCTGCACCACCACAAGCAAGACCTCCACGAGAGATCCTGGGTTCCCAGTCGTCGGTCGAGGCGCTGAGGACACGCCTGGAGGAACTGAGGAGGCTGGGGATCCTTGATGCAGCCATCTACGGCACCAAGAAGCAGTTGTGGGAGAGGCTCGTCAAGTGTGAGCACCAGCTGGACGAGAAGATGAAGGTCAAAGAGGCCCTCGAGGAGCGCCAACGGCGACTTCAGGAAGGCGTCGATCCCGAGGTGCCGAGGACGCTGAATATCCCAGAGAGGCCAGGCGCGGAGGCCGTAAGGCAGCACGAGCTCACCCACGCGAAGTTCGAGCCATGGTGCCTGGAGTGCGTGTTCGGAAAGGGAGATGCTGCACCTCATCGCGGAGTCCAGTTCCCCACGGACAAGGGGCCAGAGGTGCCCGTCGTGCAGATAGACTACCACTTCTTGAAGGGCGACGGCGACGAGACCGATGATGCGGCCAACCGGTTCTCTACCACGCTGGCCGTCATCGACTGCGACACGGGTGTCCCTTTGCAGCTCAGTCTCCCAGAGAAAGGAGGCAACCAGGACTACGCGGTGACCTCGATCGTGAGCTTCCTCAGGAGGCTCGGCGCCGCGCGGCTCAGGCTCAGGAGCGACGGGGGGCCAAGCATCGTCAGCATAGCGAATGCGGTGGCGGCCAAGAGGCTCAAGTTCGATAACCACAAGGTCACGGTGGAGCAGGCCCCCAGGTACTCGTCACACTCGCTCGGGGCCGTGGGGGCGCAGCAGAAGATCTTGCAGGGCCAGGCCAGGGCGATTGGAGCTGCAACCGAGAAGATGCTGGGTATCAAGATTGGGCCAGGTCATGTTTTGTGGCCGTGGCTCGTTAGGCACGTGGGCTTCATCGCGGAGATGTTCCGCATAAAGTCGAATGGGCGGACCCCTCATCAGGATGCGACTGGCACCAAGTACCACGGGGTCATCCTGAAGTTTGCTGAGGCCGCTATGTTCAAGCATCCGATGTCGTCGAGTGGCCATGTGACTGGAGGCAGGCGCAGCCGCATGTCAAAGTCGATGCGGGAGAAGGGGATCTTCTTGGGCAAGACTTACGGGGGCGACGAGCTCCTCATGGGGACGAGCAGCGGGGTGCACCTGGTCAGGACGGTGCGCAGGATCCCAGAAGAAGACCAGAGCGACCTCGAGCTCGTGGCCAAGATGGTCGGGGTCCCCTGGGGTCGAGGCATCGGCCATATCGGAAGGCCGAAAGGCAAGAAGGTGGTCATTCTCCCGACTGCCCCGCCTGAGAAGAAGCAGGAGGAGGCAGAGGTCGACGACGCCAAGGGGGGGAAGAAGGTCTCAGACACCACGGTCGAGAACGGAGTTGCTGAGGACGGGCATAGCCACGTGAGTGCCAGGAGCAGGACGGGCAGCGGCTACATGGATGACGAGGGGTTCTCTACACCGAGGCAAGAAGCAGGCGACAGCTCGTCGTCTCGTCCTGCCCAGCCGCCTGGGGCGCCAGAGGTCCCAGAGGTCGAGATGGGCACCGTTGGAGGCGTCGACGGCTTCGTGATGGACGAGAGTGACCCGATGCCCGTCATGGATCCAGAGATGGTCATCGACTGGCACGAGGGCGAGTGCGGTGTTGACCTCATCAAGGCAGGCAAGTGCAAGGAGATCAACACGATGCAGGAGTTCGATGTGTTCGAAGCTGTGTCGCCTGACGAGATAGACTCTACCTGGACAAAGCTGTCGACCAAGTGGGTGTGCCAGGAGAAGGGCGAGGAGATTCGCTGCCGCTTCGTCGCCAGGGAGTTCAAGAGCATGGACCCCGAGCGCGAGGGGCTGTTTACGCCAGCGAGCGAACCCACGACTGGCAGGCTCATAGACTTCAAAGCGGTGAAGCGGAACCAGCCCACCGTCATCATTGACGCCGTCAACGCCTACTTCCACGCGGACCAAGACAGGCTCGTG
Source organism: Prorocentrum cordatum (assembly GCA_963575745.1). Classification (NCBI taxonomy): domain Eukaryota; class Dinophyceae; order Prorocentrales; family Prorocentraceae; genus Prorocentrum; species Prorocentrum cordatum. The sequence goes on from CAUYUJ010000880.1 coordinate 67,810, forward strand.
GCAGTTGTACCGCCTCGGGAGTGGATTGAGGCAGAGGCGCTCAAGGGCAACACCGCGAGAACGATGTGGAGGATGAAGAAGAAGCTCTACGGCGAGAGGGACGCGAGCAGAGGCTTCAGCGACTTCATGAACCGCACCCTCGTCTCAGAGATGGGGTTCGAGCAGTGCCCTGACCAGCCATGCTTCTATCGTCGAGATAGGGATTCAGTGGACCTGGAGCTCCACCAGGACGACATCTACGCGACCGCAGACGACGTCGAGCTTCAGGCATTCACGACCGAGCTAGGCAGTAAGGTCAAGATCAAAGTGAGCAAGTTACTCAAGGCGGGTGCGAAGTACCAGCACCTGAAAGGAGGGCGAGTGAGAGTTGAAGATGGCCTGTTCTTGACTGGCAACAAGAAGTACGCAGACAAGATCATTGAGCTACTGAATCTTGGCAAGGCCAAGAGCTCGCCCACGCCCATCGTGACGAAGTTGCTGGAGGAGGACAACGAGTGCCCTCTGAACGCCGAGGAGACCAAGCTCTACCGGCAGTGCGTGGGCATCGCGAGGTACATGGTCAATTACGTCACCGAGGTCACGTTCGCTGTTCACGTGCCGAGCAAGAGGCTGGCAGCGCCCGCCATCAACGACATGAAGAGGCTCAAGCACCTCGGCAGGTATCTACTTGGAGTTCGTGACTATGCGCTGTTCTTCCCTAGAGCTGGAGAAGCTGATAGCTTGGAGTGCTACGCCGACTCGGATTGGGCTGGAGACTCTATCGGCAGAAAGAGTGTGTCATGCGGGGTGTTGTGTTGCGGCGGCTGCGCGCTCCTCGAGTACTCGCGTGGCCAGAGCAGCCGAGCGCTGAGCTCAGGGGAGGCGGAGTACTACGCGTCAGTGACGGTCGCTGCCGAGGCGATCCACCTCCAGAGCGTGATGAGGTTCCTGGACATGGACGTGAAGATCAGGATCCGCATAGACTCTGCTGCGGGGAAGGCGGTCTGTCATCGCATCGGAGTGGGGGGGATTCGCCATCTAGAGGTCCGCACTCTGTGGCTTCAAGCAAAGGTGCGAGACAAGAAGCTGGTGGTGGTCGAGCAGGCTGGGGAGACGAACCTGGCCGACGTGGGGACCAAGGCGCTGACGAGTCAGAGGTTCCACTGGCTGAGGACGCAGTTGGGACGGCGCCCTTTGGCGGGCGCGGACGAGATGGAAGAGAGCACGGCTGTTCGGGTCAACCTCGTGAGCGACTCGACGTCCAAGATGGCGAAGGTCGGTGCGGCCCTGGTCGCTCTCCTGGACAGCCTGGGCTCGGTGAAGGCAGACGGTGAGTGCGACGTCTACGGCTACGAGACGGACAAGAAGGATATCGTCTTGAAGGACCCGCGCCTCGGAACTGGCGTGCACCTCGAGGGCATGATGCTCATCATGGCCATGATCTTCATGGTGATCGTGATATGCGCAGTTGGCTGCTGTGCGGGCTGGTGCGTCGGCTACTTCGTGAGACCGAACAGCACTGAGGAGAGCAAGCAGGTGAAGGAAAAGGACGAGGCCCCCCAGAGGGCCACCAAGGCCAAGAAGGGAAAGGTCGAGAGCAGGACCATCTCGACACAGAGCCAGGTGACCTACTCTTGGCATCGAGAGAGCCCGAGGTTCATTCCACTCGTGGAGAGAGCTCAGGGTGCCTGGGCTGAGTGATGTGAGCGGCCTGATGCGGTATCCCGCTGGAGGGTCGAGAGGACCACCAGCGGAAGGGCTTGAGCGACACCGCAGTAGCAAGTTTTGCAAGTGGCGCGCGAGAGAAGAGTTTTCCTTGACTGTTGTGTGCTGTTCTTCGTTGTGCGGACTGATCAGCCGCCTCGAAGAGCCTCCGGCGTCGCCCTCAGGGGGCGTGTTGGGTTTCGAGAGGTTCCGAGCGAGGGTAATGAAGCGTTGTATGCACGTGCGATGACTGTAGCCTTTTAGGCTCAACAGCGCCCAGGCCTGAGGTGAAAAGCATCCAGCCACCATCTCACATATCGCTTAACATGGGGGGTATCTTGGGAGTCATTTGGGAGCCTCCTGGGGCTTCCTGGCGGTTCTTTGGGGGCGCCTGGGGGCCTCGTGGGGTTGTGGGCCCTGGGACGCCCCGGGGGTTGTGGTATTCTGTCCTGGAACTACGCCCGGGACCCCCCAGCCATGCCATCTTGTGCCGTCTCGGAGTCATCTTGGGTCCCAGGGTATGTTTAAACCAATCGGTTCTAAACATACCCTGGGCTCATCTTGAGGCCATCTTGTGCCATCTTGGAGGCATCTTGGGGCCCAGGGTATGTCTAGAAAAGTTGGTTCTAAACATGCCCTGGGCCCCATCTTGAGGCCAGATTGGGCCGTCTTGGAGCCATCTTGTGCCGTCTTGGAGGCGTCTTGGGGCCTGGGGTATGCTGAGAACAATCGGCTCCAAACATACCCCAGGCTCCATCTTGAGGTTGTTTCGGGCCGTCTTGGCGGCGTCTTGGGGCCATACTGGGCCGTCTTGGAGCCATATTGTGCCGTCTTGGATGCATCTTGAGGCTATCTTGAGCTCATATTGGGCCGTCTTGGAGTCATATTGTGCCGTCATGGGGTCATCTTGCGTCCATCTTGAGATCATGTTGTGCCGCTTCGAGCCATCATGTGCGGTCTTGGAGGTATCTTGGGGCCCAGGGTATGTTTAGAGCGGACGATTCTAAGCATATCCTGAGGTCATCATCGACGATCTTATCTCAACACACACACAGCGACCAACGGGCAAACGTGAGGTTGTGTTTGGATGGGCTCGCTCGTCTGTCCCGCGCGAACGCGCGGACAGATCGGCGAGCCCATCGAACATCTTCCCGGGCGAAGAACCCAACCCCTTCCACGGACATGGAAACGAACAGCAGGGAACTCCGCAGTGCCCCGCGGTGGAGGTGCCCATGGGGCCACGAAACGTGCGAGGGGTCTGCCGAAATGGAGTGGACACCCATGTGAACCCTGGCCACTGGGGCCCTCGGCCCACTGGGGCCCCCGGCGAAGCCCCCTTGTGGGGCCACGGGGCGTGCGAGACCCTGCCACTGGGGCCCTCGGAGGAGGGGCGCCCGGTGGAGTCTCTTGGAGGAGGAGGAGGAGGAGGAGGAGGAGGAGGAGGAGGAGGAGGAGAGGAGGAGGGAGGAGGGAAAGAGGCGGAAGAAAAGGAGGAGGATGAGGGGGAGGAGGAGGAGGAGGAGGAGGAGGAGGAGGAGGAGGAGGAGGAGGAGGAGGAGGAGGAGGAGGAGGAGGAGGAGGAGGAGGAGCTCCATGTGGATCCACGAAACGTATGAGGGGTCTGCCAAACTGGGGCGAGTACCCATGTGGACCTGGCCGCTGGCCATCGGTGGAGCTTCCTGTGGGGCCACGAGACGTGTGAGGGGTGTGCCGACACGGTGCGGGTACCCATGTGAACCCTGCCATTGGGGTCCTCGGTGGACCCCTCTATGGGGCCACGAAGCGTGTGAGGGGTGTGCGGAAAATGGGGCGGGTACCCATGTGAACGCTGCCACTGGAGCCCTCGGTGGGGCTCCCTCCTATGAGGCCACGACGCGTGTGAGGGGTCTGCCGAAATGAGGCGGGTACTCATGTGAACCCTGCCACTGGGGCCCTCGGTGGAGCTGCCTATGGGGCCACGAAGCGTGTGAGGTGTGTGCCGAAATAGGGCGGGTACTCATGTGAACCCTGCCACTGGGGCTCTCGGTGGACCTCTCAATGGGGCCACGAGCGTGTGAGGGGGTGTGCCAACACGGGGCGGGTGCCCATGCGAACCCTGCCACTGGGGCTCTCGGTGGACCCCTCAATGGGGCCACGGAGCGTGCGAGGGGCGTGCGAAAATGGGGCGGGTACCCATGTGAACCCTTCCACTGGGGCCCTCGTTGGAGCCCCCTATGAAGCTACGAAACGTTTAAGGCGTCTGCCGAAATGGAGCGGGTACACGTATGAACCCTGCCACTGGGGCCTCTGGTAGAGCTCCCTATGGGGCCACGAAGCGTGTGAGGGGTCTGCCGAAATGAGGCGGGTACTCATGTGAACCCTACCTCTGGGCCCCTCGGTGGAGCCCCCTATGGAGCCACGAAGCGTGTTAGGGGTCTGCCGAAATGCGAAAATGCAAAAGAGAAGAGGAGGATGAGGCCTCCTGCACTGCTAGAACCGTCGCCGGGGCCTTCGGTGGAGCTCCCTAGGGGGGTACGAACCGTGTGAGGGGTGTGACGAACATGTGATGGTAATGATGAGGGTGGTGATTGATATCGAGATGATGATGCTGGCGAGGAACCGGAGAGGAGGAAGGAAGGGGGGGAGGAGGAGAGGAGGAGACGCGCGGCGCTGCGAATTCAGAATGAGGACACAACTCCACAGGAGGGTTGGGAACAAGCAACATTTGTTACTGCAAGCACTATTATCCATGAATGATGTCGACGTCGGCCCAGTGACGTCGACGTTGGCCAAGCGTCGTCGACGTCCGTCGTCGTCGGCGTCGTCGTGTCGGCGCCGTCGACGTCGGCTTGGTGGTGGTGATCGCCGTCGTCGTCGTTGTCGTCGTCGTCGTCATCATCGTCGTCGCGTCGGCGTGGGCGACGTCGACGTGGTGGTGGTGGTGGTCGTCGTCGTCGTCGCCGTCGTCGGGGGAGGAGGGAGACGGAGAGAAGAAGAAAGACGACGAGGCAAACGCAAAAGCTTCTGTCCCCCCGCCCCTCCCCCTCTTCCTCCTCCCTGCCCACTTTCTCCGCTCCCCTCACCTCCCGTCCTCTTCACTTCCCCGCCCCCCGGCCCTTCCAGGGAAGGGACGCACGCACTCCCACACACGCTGTATACGTGATGCCCGAAGGCTTAGGTCCGTATCCCCTCCGGCTCCCTGCCCCCCCCCCCGCTCCTCCTTGGCCGGCCGACTCGGCCGTGGAGGCGGCTCGGAGAGCCGCGCTGGAACTGGAGGGGGACGAGGCTCGAGGATCGACGGTCGACGGTGACAACAATGACGGTTGAGACGAGGACGGCCACGAGCAGAGGACGCTTATGACGAAGAGGATGATGTCAATGATTGATGATGGTGATGACGATCATGATGACGATGATGATCATGATGATGATGTTCCTGCTGCTGCTGCTGATGATGTTGCTGCTGATGATGCTGATGCTGATGCTGCTGATGATGACGATGGCGATGACTATGACTACGATGATGCTGATGATGCTGCTGATGCTGATGCTGATGCTGATGCAGCTGCTGCTGCTGAAGATGATGATGATGATGCTGATGTTGCTACTGATTATGCTAATGATGATTCTGCTCATGATGATAGTGACGACGATGATGATTCTGATGATGATGATGATGCTGATGCTGCTGATGATGATGATGCTGCCGAAGGCGATGACGATGACGATGACTATGACGATGACGATGACGATGCTGATGATGATGATGATGATGATGATGATGATCATGATGAAGATGAAGATGATGATGATGATGATGATGATGACGATGATGATGATGATGATGATGATGATGATGATGATGATGATGATGATTGTGCTGCTGCTGATGACGATGATGATAAACAGGATGATGATGATGATGATGATGATGATGATGATGATGATGATGATGATGATGATGATGATGATGATGATGATGATGATGATGATGATGATGATGATGATGATGATGCAGATGCTGATGCTGATGCAGATGCAGATGCAGATGCAGATGCAGATGCAGATGCAGCTGCAGCTGCTGATGAGAATGATGATGATGATGCAGATGATAACTATTATGATGATTCATTGGCTTACGCCACACCGCCGGCCCCTTGGGGAGGCAGCAATCGTCCCCCGCGTGGCCTGTTCGGACAGCCTGTGAGGCCCCTCTAGACACGTTTTGGAGCCCTCTCAGGACCGTCTTGCCGTTCCCCCGGGCCGTTGCTATGGTTTCTGAGGACTTCGTGGGGCGCCTGGAGGCCGTCGTGGAGCCTTTTGGAGAGTCTCTTGGGGTGCCAGAGGTCGATCTTGGAGGTTTACTGGGCCGTTGTGGGCCTCGTGGAAGCCCAAGAAGCGAATATGCTGAAAATGTGCATTTTTCCCAGGGGGTGGGACGGTTTTTGCTTCTGGAGGCCTGCTTGGAGCGCCTCGTGGTCCCGTTTGCAAAAGTCTTGGACGCCTATGGGGCTGTCTGGAGGCAATCTTGGGCGGCTTGGACCGAATCGTCCCCCGCGTGGGCCGTCCGGACAGCCTTTGGGTGCCCTCTTGGCCCGTTTTGGAGCCCTCTTGGGACCGTCCTGCGGCTTTCCTGGGCCGTTGCTGTGGTTTCTGGAGCCTTTTTGGATTGCCCGGAAGCCGTCTTGGAGCCTTCTTGGAAGCCTCTTCGGGTGACAGGGGTCGATCTTGGACGTTTATTGGGCCGTTGTGGGCTTCGTGAAAGCCCAAGAAGCGAATGTGCTGAAAATGCATGTTTTACCTAGGGAATGGGACGGTTTTTGCTTTTGGAGGCCTTCTTGGAGCGCCTCGTGGTCGCGTTTTCAAACGTCTTGGACACCCATGTGGCCGTCTGGCGGCGATCTTGGGCAGTTTGGACCGAATCGACCCCCGCGTGGGCCGCCTGGACAGCCTTTGGGTGCCCTCTTGGCCCGTTTTGGAGGCCTCTGGGGACCGTCCTGCGGCTTCCCTGAGCCGTTGGTATGGTTTCTGGGGCCTTCGTGGATCTCCCGGACGCCGTCTGGGAGCCTTTTTGGGAGCCTCTTGGGCTGGCGAGGGTCGATCTTGGAGGCTTTTTGGGCCGCTTTGCGCCGCGTGGAAGCCGAATGGGCGAATGTGGTGAAAATGTACGTCTTCCCTTGGAAATGGGACGATTTTTGCTTCTGGAGGGCCTCTTTGGGGCGCCTCGTAACATTGTTTCGAACGTCTTGGGGACCTATGGAGCCGTGTGGAGGCAATCTTCGGCGTTTTGGTGCGATCTTTCGTCGATTCGTAGCTCTCTTGGACCTTTCCGGGAACCTTTGGAACCTTTTTGGCCCGTTTTGGGGCCTCCTGAGGCTCCAACTGTGCGGATGATGGATTTGCCCCCCCCCCCCCCTCCCCCTCTCCAGACCGGCCGGACCAGGCCCCCGGGGGAGGGGTTTGGGGAGGGGGGAGCATCTCACACGCCGTGACCCCCAGGGGTCGGCGGATTATGTTAATGTTGTTTCTGTTGTTGCTGATGCTGATGCTGATGCTGATGCTGATGCTGATGCTGATGCTGATGATGGTGCTGATGCTGCTGCTGATGAGGATGATGACGATGACGATGACGATGACGATGACGATGACGATGACGATGACGATGACGATGACGATGACGATGACGATGACGATGACGATGATGTTGTTGATGGTGATGAATATGATGATGATGGTGATGGTGATGGTGATGGTGATGGTGATGGTGATGGTGATGGTGATGATGATGATGATGATGATGATGATGATGATGATGATGATGATGATGTTAGTAATGATGATGCTGATGATGATGAGGATTATGATGATGCTGCTGCTGATGATGATGCTGATGCTGATGCTGATGCTGATGCTGATGCTGATGCTGATGCAGCTGGTGACGAACATGATGATGATGATGATGATGATGATGATGATGATGATGATGATGATGATGATGATGCAGATGATAACTACGGTCCCACTTATGATTAAGATACTCCCCCCGGAAAGCACTCCCAGCGTTTCTTAACCAACTTGCCGGAAAGCTGGCTCAGTTTCTTAAGGGGATTGGCAGCCTTGGATCCTAGAAATGAATAACGTACGTTCCTGGCTTGAAAAGTTGGCCCAGCGTTTCCTTTAGAAACTTCTGAAAAGCTGCCCAGCTTTCTTAACTGATAATTTTCTTAATCATATTTTCGACGGTTTTATGATGACTATGGTGGTGGTGGTTGTGCTGGTGGTGATGGTGGTGATGGATATGGTGATTCTGATGATGGTGATGGCGATGAGCAGGAGGAGGAGGAATAGGGCGAGGAGGATGAGGAGGAAGACGAAGCATAGTCGGGTAATTTAACGACCGTTGAACTGAGCATTTGGCTTTTGCTCCTCTGGCTCTCTCTTCGATCCTCCCCTTTACTCCCCCTCCTCGACTCTCTGTGTTTTCCTCGTCGTCTCCCTCCTTGTCTTTTTCCTCCTCCTCCAGGGGGGGGAGGGAGAGGCGATGGGGAGCGGAAAAAGATGAGGATGAGGGAGGAGGATGGGGGATGATGAGGAGGAGGAGGAGGAGGAGGAGGAGGAGAAGGAGGAGGAGGAGGAGGAGGAGGAGGGGGAGGAGGAGGGGAGGAGGAGGAGGAGGAGGAGGAGGAGGAGGGGGGAGGAGGGGGAGAGGAGGAGGAGGAGGGAGGAAGAGGAGGAGGAGGAGGAGGAGGAGGATGAAGACGACGAGGAACACGCAGAGGGCCGATGGGGGGACCAAAGGGGAGGATCGTGGACCAGAGGAGCAGAAGCCAAGTTTTAGGTTCAATGGCCGATCCAATTCCGAGACTATGTCCAGTTCGACTCTAGTTCGACCCCAGTTCCGCTTTAGATCCACTCGAGTCGACGGACGTTCGCCGCAGCATCGACGCATGAGTGGAGTGGGCGGCTCCGGGAAGGTCCCCAGAACGAGCACCTTCCCCCCAGCGGCGCCTCCCGCGCCGCCCCCTCGCGCGCGCCGGGCCACCACTCTCCGAGGACGACAGCGGGGCCGTCGGCGAGTCCAAGGTGGTGTCCACGGTGCTCCCGCCTCCTTCTGTTCGCAGCGGCCAGCCTGGGCGTGCTCGTGGGAAGGAGGATACCGAGGATGATGGCTCGAGGGTTGACCCTGACTCCAGATCCGCCACACTTTTTGGGCGATTTCGCAACCAGGGCGGAAGTTGCCGCCCCACGCTTTGAGCTCCTTTGATGACCATGTCTACCCTACTTTACCCTTGCTGCTTCCATTCTTTTCGGGCAGAAATATCCGCCCACTTGTTTGAGGCGGAAAGCTCCGCCCTGCTCGTTCGCATCATTTGGGGTGCATTTCCGGCACACTCTTACGCGGGAAAATCAAGCAGAGTACGGTCGGACCGAAGCATAAGATCGAGGTCGGTTCGGGGAGGGTATCCTAATGTCCTTCGTGCTTGTTGGATGTTCTCGTGCATCCTGGGGGGGAATACCCTCGAATGCTCTGAGTGTTTTGGTCGGCGGAGGGTCCCACACTTTCTGAGGGCGTTCTTCTGTCATGGGTCCAGCCGTACTGTGGATCTGCAGTCTGGGGGGGATCCTGGCAAGGATCGTGGGGCGCGTTTGGCTCTCTGCGGGCTTCCGCAGGCATCCTGAGGCCCCCAGAGGCATCTGGGGACTCCGGAGGACTCTGGATGCCTCGGTACGCAGGTCACGATGATCGAGGTCCGTTGCTCGAGGCCATCTTCGAGTCTCTTCTGACACTCTGAGGGCTTCTCGTCGACACGGCTGGATTCCTTTCGGAGTTCTGGTCGAAGTGCACCTCTGGACAGGCCTGGAGGCTGATTTATGGGGAGGAGGAGGATGAGGACGATGATGATGATAATGCTGCTGCTGCTGCTGCTGCTGCTGCTGCTGCTGATGATGATGATGATGATGATGATGATGATGATGATGATGATGATGATGATGATGAATGTGATGCTGATGCTGATGCTGATGCTGATGATGATGGTGATGCTGATGATGATGATGATGATGATGATGATGATGATGATGATGATGATGATGAGAGGAGGAGGAGGAGGAGGAGGAGCAGGAGGAGGAGGAGGAGGAGGAGGAGGAGGGCGGGCCAAGTCGGGGCGCAGCTGTGGCTGCCTGCCTTGCGCTCCAGCCGGCAGAGGAAGGTCGGGCCTCTCGCCAGGAAGATGTGCAGCTTCCGTCCCTGTCTTTTCATTTACCAGTTCGAAACATATCCCTATCCCTATGTTTGACATCACCTCACCTCGATGCCGATCTTAAGGATTCCCTCGGTTTCTGAGGGCCTATCCCCAAGATAGTCCTCGCTTTTTGCTCGCCCATCTTAGGGATAGGGATACGTTCGAGGCTGGTTATTCATGACCCTCAGGGTCGGCGCACGTGCATGCTGTAGGCATCAGGTCAGCATCGTTTCACCGATCCCCATCCCCACTGGGCCATGGTAGCTCAGCCCCTCCCGACCCACCGTCCGCATACATATTCCCTTTTCTATATTTTTATAATCCTGGGGGGTGGGACCCCCCCCCCCCGAAATAGGATCCCCCCCAACCGGGACTTCTGGAAACGAGACCCCTCACGAGGATCGCAGCCTCCGAGCGCGAAAATTAGCGCTCTCCGTCCAAAGAGGAAGGTGAGAGGACCCGCGAGGCTCCTTGGACCTCCCGAGAGGCTTTCTCGAGGCTCCTACGAAGGCCCAAGAGGGTCCCAAGAGCCTTCCAGAGTCCTCCGAAGAAGCCCTCGAGAGATGAAAATCAGTGATTTCCTATGGTTTTTCTAAGATGTTTGCTTCTTTGCATGTTCACTGTTCCGACGTGCCAAGACGGCCGAAGACGCCAACAAGACCGATGCCAGACGGCTCAAGAGGCCTCCAAGCGAGTCCGAAACCGGCCCAAGACAGCCCCGACACGGCCCAAGGGGTGCCCAAGACGGCCCCAGAGAGCCCCAAGACGGCCTTCAGAAACGGCACCCCTCACGAGGATCGCAGCCTTCCAGCGCGAAACTGAGCGATCTTCGTCCGAAGAGGCACCTACGAGGGTACGCGAGGGTCCTCGGGTTGCCTTAAAAGCTTCTTAAAGGTTCCCCCGACAGCTTGAGAAGGCCCCACGAACCTCGCAGAGTTCTCTGAAGAAGGCCCCAAGAGATCAAAATCATTAATTTCCTATGGCTTTCCTAAGATTTTGGCTTCGTTGCATGTTCACTGTTCCGACGTGCCAAGACGGCCGAAGACGCCCACAAGACCAATCCCAGAGGGCCCAAGCAGCCTCCAAGCGAGTCCACAGCCGGCCCAACAGAGCCTCCAGACGGCCCAAGCCGTGCCCAAGACGGCCCCAGAGAGCCCCAAGACAAGCTTCAGAGAGAGCTTAAAAGGGAAAAAACATACAATTGCAACGCGCTCGGCTCCCACACGGCCACGCGAGGCCCCAAGCCCCTTCCAGGAGGCCACAAGAAGGGCCACAAGGCGCGCAAAAGGCTTATGATTTCAAGGACTCTGCACCCAGACGCCCACACGAAGCTCCAAGACTCCTCAACGGCTCCCCAGACGTGCCACGAGGCGCCCAAGAGCCGCCAAGAAGCATTCACGAAGTTCCCCCACGACGCCCCACAAGGCCTCTAAGAACCTCCACGAGTTCTCCGAAGAAGGCCTTTATAATCCTGGGGGGTGGGACCCCCCCCCGAAATAGGATCCTCCCCAACCGGGACTTCCGGAAACGGGACCCCTCACGAGGATCGCAGCCTCCGAGCGCGAAAATTAGCGCTCTCCGTCCAAAGAGGAAGGTGAGAACGAAGCCCATACATAACGTTCATAGAGCCTACCTGTCCCAAAGTCGCGTCAGCACGCCTCCCCGCGCCCCCCCTGCCTCATATTTTGCAGTATAAAGCTGCATTCTGGTCAGAATCCTGGGTTCGCACCCTTTTTTAAAGAAATTTGGTTGCGAACCTGGGATTCGATAAGTTTCCCTCTGAAGTCCTTTTCTGGCATTCCATTTGCCCCTTTCGTTGCTTCGAACACCAAGTTCTCCCACTCCCCCTCCGCAACCTCTGCACATTCGCAATGCGAGCCCGCGAGGACCTCTCGAAGGGACCGCAGGATACCGCGAGAAGCCAGCCGATCCAAAGTTTCAAGGAACAAGATGCATGGCGCGAAGCGCCTATGCAGCCTTGTATATATATATATATATATATATATAAATATCCCCATCAAGGGGAACACGTCGGCCATTGGGGGGTCAAGGCCACGCCCGTGGGGATAGGGATAGGGGAACCGATGCTCAGCGTTCTCATGCCCCTCAGGGTCGGCGCATGTGCATGCTGCATGTCTGAAACAGCAGGGTCGTATGGCGAGGCGCAGGCGGTGGCTTGACCCACGGCGTGCTGGCGCTCCTGCGCGTTGAGGCTATTCCTCTTTATCCTCCCCTCGTGCCGCCTCGTGTGTGTGTGTGTGTTTCTTTTATGTGCCCCTGTCTGAGCGCGGCGAGGTTGGCAAAGGCGGAAGCTTCGGAGAGCTGGCTCCCGCCCGCGATATGCACCGAGAGGGAGGGGTGGAAGAGGCCGCGGAGCAGGAGGAGGAGGAGGAGGAGGAGGAGGAGGAGGAGGAGGAGGAGGAGGAGGAGGAGGAGGCAGAGGAGGAGGGAGGAGGAGGAGGAGGAGGAGGAGGAGGAGGAAGAGGAGGAGGAGGAGGAAGAGGAGGGGGGAGGGGGGAGGGGGGGAGAGGAGGAGGGTGCGGATGAGGAGGGAGGGTGCGGATGAGGAGGAGGAAGAGGAGGAGGAAGAGGAGGGGGAAGAGGAGGAGGAAGAGGAAGAGGAGGAGGAGGAACGCGAACCTTCAGGGTGGCGATTTGCACGGGGAAGGGAGGCAGAAGGTGGTGGAGGAGGAGAAAAAGGGGCATGTGGGTGATGGTAAGAAGTGGTTGGCGGAGGAGAGGCAAGGGGGGAGGATGCCCAGTGATACAGTATCGAACAACTACCAATACAGTCTCGCACTCGAAGCCAGATTTAGATAACTCGAAATCCTCGGGGCCCTCAAATCTGAAGTACGGGACAAGTGAAACTGTCAATAAAGAGGCTGTCAATAGATACTGATGTATTGCAATGGTTGTAATCTGCGCAGTAGGGATGTCTGGACTCCGACAGGATCCGTATACTTTTCACTGTGGCTCAGGGCTTCCTGTTCGGGACAAACCGGCAGCGGTTCAATCCACGACAGCACATGCAACTAACAATGCGAGATGGATCGGCAATTGTCAAATACTCGTCACTGGTCACTAGCAATCACACATGACTGTAACTGTGGCATTTCGTTTCCGAGCAATCCGCGTGGTTCTGTCCACGCTCAAATCCGTTAGCACAGGCAACGCGCATTCCAACGCGTAACCCTCGGCGTCCAGGACTCGTGGAAGCACAGAGCGACATATGTTTCTAGGTGTTGGTATCTCGTCGCATAGATATCACAGCAACCAGTTTGTATGTAACGAGATCGGACTCGCAACCAGGACGACCCAGCTTTCCAACACTTCAGTTCAAGATCCCTCCAGCGGCCTGCGGCAGGTCCCGCCACCGCGCAAGCCCGGCATTCTGGGTGGTAAATGCTGGTTGGGGCACGGGACGCCGCCACCATGCGACACCTAGCCTTGATGAGGCTGCTGAGGGATAATAATAGTATGCTGATGATGGTGATGATGATGATGATGATGATGATGATGATGATGATGATGCTGATGTTGCTGATTATGATGGTGGTGATGATGATGACTGTAATTTCGATGAGGGTGATGATTGTGATGCTGATGCTGACGATGATGATGATGATGATGATGGTGATGATGATGATGATGCTGATGGACGTGGTGGTGGTGATGGTGAACATGAGGAGGAGGAGGACAATGCCGATGCCGATGACGATGATAATGAGGATGATGATGGTAATGGTGATGATGATGACGATGCTGATGATGCTGTTAATGATGATGATGATGCTGATGATGATGATGATGCTGACGATTGTGACGATCATGATAATGATCCTAATGGACGATCATGATGCTGATCATATTGATAATAATGGTGGTAATGATGAGGACGATGATGCTGCTGCTGATGATGATGGTGATGCTGATGGTGACGATGATGACGACGATGATGTTGGTACTCATTTTGGCTATGATGGTGATGCTGCTTATGCTGATTATGATGATGGTGATGATGGTGATGATGATGGTGATGATAATGGTGATAATGACGATGATACCAATAATAATGACGATGAGGAGGAGGAGGAGGAGGAGAGGAGAAGGAACATGCTGATGCTGATTATCATGATGATGGTGATGATGATGCTGATGCTGATGCTGCTGCTGATTATGATGCTGCTGCTGCTTATGATGATGATTATGATACTGATGGTGTTGATGATGATGCTGATGATGCTGCTGCTGCTGATGATGATGAGGATGTTGGTGGAGGTGGTGGTGGTGGGGGTCATGCTGCTGCTGCTGATGCTGATGCTGCTGATGATGATATTGTTGATGATGCTGCTGCTGCTGATCATGATGATGATGATGATGATGATGATGATGATGATGATGAGGATGATGATGATGGTGATGATGATGATGATGATGATGATGATGATGGTGGTGGTGGTGGTGGTAATGATAAGGATGATGCGGATGATGATGCGGATGATGATGGTGATGATGATGAGGATGATGATGCTGATGATGCTGATGATGCTGAAGCTGATGCTGATGCTGATGCTGATGCTGACGTCGTATCCATTTTTGCTCAAGCGTCGGTCCAAGGGGTGGTCGGTCCGAGGGCAGGCGCGGTCCGAGAGGGTGGGTCAATTGAGGTGTTTCCAGGTCCTGTTCTCAAGAGCCGATTCTCCGGCCCTTCGGGGCGCGCTGGATGGCCCTCGCGCGCTGTGGCGCACGAGGGCATGCGCTGGTCGCACTCGCTGGGTCAGGTGCTGCTGGCGGGGGGATCCCCTGGGCTATCTCGTGGGCCCTCCAGGCTGCCCTAGATCCACGCGTGCGTGAGGCAGCAGCCGCGACAGGCGCAGCCTAGACAGCTGCAGCAGCCGCGGCGGCAGAGGCGGCGGCAGCCCGTGCGGAAGAGATCGCCCAGAACGATAGTGCGGAGCATCTCATTTGTTTTGCAAGGTGGGAGCTCTTCCCTGTCTTCGGCCTCTCCAGGAGGAGGAGGAGGAGGAGGAGGAGGAGGAGGAGGAGGAGGAGGAGGAGGAGGAGGAGGAGGAGGCACTTTCGCGCTCATGCTCACCAGCACGTGTTGCTGCTGCTGCTGCTGTGCCCCGCGGCTTCTTCGGCGGCAGAGCCTGGGCGCGCCGGCGCCCGCCGTTCCGCAGGCCTCGCCGACGGCTGCCCAGCTGGCGGAGCTCGCCAGCTGCGCCGCCTTAGGGTGGTTAGGCGTCGCTGGATGCAGCCGCCAGGCGGCTTGATTACTCCAGATTTCGTAATAAAAGGGAGGGGATCTCAACCCTCTCAGACGAGAAATTCTAGACCCCCCCAGACGATCAACGAAAGAGCGGCCCTTTGCCCAGACCCCCCCCGAACCCTCAAGACAGCTCAAATTAGACCCCCCCCGAATGTGACCCCCCCCACTTGTTTATGGAATCCGGAGTAGGCGGCGCTGGATGCAGCCACCAGGCGGTTTGATTACACGCCTGCTGTCATTCGCGCTCAGCTGGTCCACTGGGCGGGCGGCCCACCGAGGGCCACGCCGCGGGTGAGTGGGTTGGCAGGGCGCGCGTCGCCTCCCTTCGGGGCTGGGGTCCGAGGCCTCACCGAGGAGGGTCTCCGCCAGCATCCTGGCCTTCGGCGGTCTTTGGTTGGTGTCGGTGCACTATGCTTGCCCCCCGTCGTCCTTGCCACAAGCCAGAGATTTTGGTGCAGAGCAGTTTGGTATTTTCCTTTTTTTGACAGGGATGCCGGGGGGTGGTCTTGGCACGGTTCCGGGTTTGTCGACGGTCGGGTTTGGGAGGGGGTGCGTTTTACACAATGATGAAGCCCTGCCCGCAGGGGAAAAACGGGGGGTGGAAGGGAAAATCGCAAAACCATTCGCGCCCGGAGCGCCGGCGGGATTTCGCCCTGTGGGGCCCGTGATGAAGGCTTTCTAGGCCTACTTGGGCTGCCTTGCGCCATGTGGAGGCAATCTTGGTCTGTCAGCCGCCATCTTGGAGCCACCATGAACCTTCGTTAAATAGAAGCGGATGGGTTTTTTTTTTTTTACGAATGGTCGTCAATATTGGCCGGAGGACACGACGGCAGGTGTGCAGGGTTTCGCGACGTACGCGCTGTTCTTCTGGACTGGCGTTTGGCTGAAGGAAAAGGAACCCAGGGCGACCGCCATCCCGCATGGTAGCGGAGCCTGGTCGCGCCCACGGCCAGGCTCCCGCTCTCGCGTCGCGATGGCCATGGCAAAGCAGCTGCTGCAGCGGATCGTTGCAATGGAAGGGCTCGTGGTTCATCACTGTAATCAGGGTCGGGAGCTGGAGAAGCAGGCGAACTCGCGAAGCAAATGCTAGAGCAGCAGCAGCAGAAGCAGGTGCAGGAGAAGAGGGTCGATAACGAGCAGCTGAGTATCGTCCCGAACCCTTGGTAGACACGAAGCTGCCCGGGAAACCCGACAAGTTCTGTGGCGAGCGCGGCAAACATGCGAAGTACAAGGGCGGCGTAACCTGGGAGAGCTGGAGTTTCGTTCTGGCAGTTTACTGCATGGCTGTGGACCCACGCATGGCCGAGCTGATGCGGAACGCTGCGAAGGTAGACGCTGAGGCCTTTGCACATGAGGATCCAGATGGAGAGGCCCAGCGCGTGAATACCAACCTGTATTACATCCTAGTGCTGACATGCAAGGATAAGGCGCAGGGCATAGTGAGGGAGCGTTCCGTCTGGTGAAGGACTGGAAGTTTGGCGATTGTTATGTGTGGAGTTCGATCCGAAGGTTCCGTCGGGATTCTCTGGCATATTCGACTCACTTTTGTACCCGACAGTACAGGATAACGACGCGATCAAGGGTATCGTGTTTTGGGAAACGTCGGTGCAGCGCTACGAGGGGCAGGCAGGTGAGAAGGTGATGGGTTCGATCGAGAAATCGGTCTTGAGCACGAGGTTCGTGCCACAAAAGATCATCTCATGCTGAACGCTACGAGGTTCGCTACTTGCGCTTTGGTTCGTGCGGAAGGTGCTGAATTTCTTGAGAACGAAGCAGGCGGCGCTAGCTGTGAACGGCCCAGCCCGATGGATATGGACGCGCTTGCTTTCGGGAAAACGAGGCAAGAGCAGCAAAGGCGGCAATTTCGGCAAGGACGGTATAGGCAAGTGCAGAGGATGCGACCAGCACTCGACGGGTTTACCGTGCAATTACTGCAGGGGGAAAGGTCGCGGGCTGATGGGGTGCAGGAAGGCCACCCAGGACAGGAGGGGCGGAAAGATCACCGAGGAAGAGCTGC
>CAUYUJ010000880.1:87500-127500 GCA_963575745.1 Prorocentrum cordatum
GCGACGGGGTCTATAGGGGCGCGCGCGCGGGCGAGGAGCTGCCTGGAGGCATAGTCTCCAGCTGGAGGACCAAGGAGATGAGGAGCATGGAGGAGTTTGAGGTGTTCAAGTTGGTGGTGTTCGAGGAGTGGATGAACGCGCTCGACGCCGAGTGGGTCGATCTAAAGAAGGGCGAATTGCAGGGCAACGAGTGGATCGTGAGGGGCCGCTGCGTTCGCAGACGTTGCAGCGACGGGACAGACCCCGCCAACTTTGCAGGGGCATCGGCGCTATGTGCAGTGAAGTTGGTCATATCAAGAGCAGCTTCGACGAGTGCGAAGGGCGAGAGGAAGAAGAAGAAGAAGGAGAAGCCTGGGCTCTGCAACGTCTCGGCGTCGTCCTTCTCGCGCGTCGCTCAAGGGGTTTCGGCGTTGCTGACCGCCGCCTGAGCAGCGACGACCTGGTGCCCTTTGGAAATTGCAGCAGACTATGCATGGGGCGCGGGAGGCGCCGGTGCTATTCCAAGGCGAGGTGCGTGACTGCGTCGGCCAGATCGGTGCGTGGAGTTGAAGGAGGTGTGCTGCTTGTGCTGGTTCTCTATGCGTTGGTCATGGCGTCGATTTCGTGTTGGAGGGCTACGGAAAGGAGGTGGGCCAGTTCGCTGAGATCATGGCGAGTGGGATCAAGGTGGGGCCTCAGCCGCGAGAGGGACCTGGAGAAGCTGGCGAAAAGGCATTTTTTTCAACAAAACGGTTCTCTGGGCGAGGGGGGCTTCGACGTCCTGCCCGGCCCGCAGCTGACCCTGAAGATGGCGGAGCCGTGCGATCTGCAGTCGAAGCTGGCGGGCGCGCCAAGTTCGAAGCGCGCGGCGGAGGATGTTCGAGAAGTTGAGGACCCAGTGCCGCGGCGTGGTGTTATGCATTATAGGAGCAGTGGTGGTATTGGTCAGTGCTTGGCGAGTGACCGATGGGACATTCAAGAAGCTGTTCGAGAGCAGAGTTGCTCGTGCAATGGCCCGAGGGCGCAGCGCGTCGTGAAGCAGAAGCGCGTGGTGAGGCACCTGAAGGGGGCAGCAGGCATCGTGATCTTCTACCCGTGCCAGAAGGAGACGTTCAACGTGAAGCTGCCGGCGGGTGCAGACTGGGCTCGATTGGGCGCGGCCTGCCAGAGCAGAGCATCTCATCTGGTGGCGTTCGGTTGGGCACTCATCGGGGAGTTGGGTTCTATCTCGAGCGGCGGTGGCACTTTCAAGGGGGGGGGTCGGAGTTATGCGCCATGAGATCTGGGGCGGCACGTGGACTGGCGATTAAGGATGCTCTGCAGGGGATGACCGACACTAGGAAGGAGCCAGTCGAGCTTGCGTTGCTGGGAACGGACTCAGCGGCGGCAGCGGGCGTGATTCATAGGCATGGGGCTGGGCGGGTGAGACAGTCGCAGACGCGGCGAAGCTGGCATCGAGGCTGGGTTCGTGCTGGAGGTTGGAGGCGGCGAAGGTCAGCGCCCGAGATCCGGTGGCGGAGGTCAACGCTCGGGCCCATTCCAATGAAGCTGGCCACGTTCGCGGAGCCCGAAGTTCTTGCCGAGGTGCTGCCAGTGGTGAGTGTGACCGCGCAGACGGAAGCCGAGGAATATCGCGTCAGTGACGATTTGGATATCAATTTGAATCAGGTGGGTTTGAGGGGCGAGTGTGGTTGGTTGTTTTCATGTGTTTGTGATGTTGTTGGCGATTGGTTCTAGCTACAATGTGTATGTGGTGAAGGATGCGAGCGCCGAGGTGGTGGGCGTTAGGGCCTGGGCTACTCCGCCTCGCCCAGTGCATGTTCATGAGATGGGCTGCGAGAAGGGGGGCCCGCCGAAGAGGCGAAGGCGCGATGCCTCGCCCGAGCCAGGGTGAACATGGAGAAGTCACGTCCACTTGGGCGTCAAGATCCCGCGACGCACAAGAGCAGGGGCAATGTGTTTCGCGCGGCGGCTGGTCGCTGCGCGCCGCTTGTAGAGAAGCGCCCAGGAGCTTGGAGCTCATGAGTGCGCGGGCCTTCGACGAACAGTGCGGGGAGCCAGTTGGGGTGGGGCGATGCTGCGTCGCCGGGGCGTCCACGGCGGCATTCGATCACCCCTTGAGGCCGTTGCGCGCGAGAGAACGCTTAGAAGGCGTTCTGATGATGATGACGATGTGTGTCCGATGCCATGGCTGTTGCTGTTTTTGCTGGATGGAGAACGCGGGCCTGGGGGTGTCTGCAGAGGCTTGGTGGAATTGCTGCGTAATAAGCTGGCGGGCGAAAGGGTCTGCTAGCATGCGCGGCGGCTTCGAGGAGGGCTGCGGGGTTTCACGACGCGCGAGCTGACTAAACGTTTGGCTCGAGGAAGCGGAATTCAGCGCCGCCGCCGCCCCGCGAGATGGCGGCGCGCGCGTTGGCGCAGGAGAGGAGATTTCGACGCGCCAGGTCTGGCGAGCCGCGCCGAAGTGCGCGAGGGCTGGGGAATTCGATCTTGAATGATCCTGCGTCGACGGCGCCCCCCCCCGAGAGCGCGCGGCGGGGCGCCGACAGGACGCCCGAGGATCGCCCGCCCCATTTTGTCCTGGCGGACGGGGTGCGCGGGGTGCGCGAGACGGGCCCATGGTACTTCTCGCAAGATAGCAATCCCAACCTGTCCGGCTGGGATGTAGGGAACGCTCCGTTCTAACATGCGAGCGCGTCGTGGGCCCCCCCAGGTCGCGATGCCTCAGGGATGAGGAGCAGGAGAAGGAGAAAAGGTTGGTTTGAAAGTTCGCGCACGCTCGACCATCTGCGCTCGCAGGGCTGGTGGGACTTCTTTGGTTTCTCGCGTTGTCGGTCTCGCGTTGGCAGCTGCGTTCGTTCAGTCGCACAACATGACGTCGTCCTCTTGGTGCTGCTGCTGCTACTGCTGTTACTGCTGTTACTCCTGATGCTCTCTCTCTCTCTCTCTCCCTCTCTCTTTCTACACATATATAAATATTATCCTCATGCGCTGTTTTTTTATAAGCCGGGGGGGCGGGGGAAAAATGCCCCCCCAAACCAAACGCCGAACCCCAGGATTTGGAACTTTGGGGCCCCTTCGACGCCGTCGGAAGAGGCCCCCCAGTCCTTCCGCGCCTCCCAGGGCGCCTTGCCGGGCCTTGCCAGCAATCCCAAAAGGGATTTCAGAAATAGCCCCACGGCAGCGCAAAACTACTTCAAAACGGCCCACGAACCCCCCAAAACTGCCCAAGAACCCCCAGAAACGCCCCAATAGGCCTTCAGGAAAGCACCCAAAAAGCAACATACATGTTTAGCATCTTCGCTTTTTTGTGCCGTAGCAGCGTCGAAGACTGCCCAAGAAGCCTGCGAGATCGCTTCAAGGCGGCCCAATAGGTCCCGGAGAGGGTTTTCAAACCGAGCCAAGAGGACCCCAAGACAGCCCCAAGACGGCCCAAAAGAAGCTCACGAGGCCGCCAAAGGCTCCACTAAACAGACCCGTGAGGGCCATGGGCGGTCCCCAAGAGGGCCCAAGTTCCTCAGGAGAGCCCCGCGGAAGCGCAAGATGGCCTCAAGACGGTCCAAGAGGCCCCCAAAACTCCCCAAGAGGCCTCCAGGGGAGCCCCCAAAAGGCACAAACCGTTTCATTTCCGGAGGGAAAGCGTACATTTTGAGCATCTTCGCTTTTTGTGCCGTAGCAGTGTTCAAGACGGCCCAAGAAGCCTGCGAGATCGCCCCAAGGCGGCCCAAAAGTCCCCCAAGAAGGCTTCAAGCCAGGCCAAGAGGACCCCCCGACTGCCCCAAGACGGCTCAAAAGAAGCTAACGAGGATCCAAAAGCTCCCAAACGAGACCCAGGAGGGACACGGGAGGCCCCCAAGAGGGCCAAAGTTCCACAGGAGGAGAGCCCCAGAACGGCCCAAGAGGGACCCAAGACGGCCCACACGGGCTTCAAACAGATTCCCAGGACGGCCCAAAGTGGCGCCCATGAGGCCTCCAGAGGTCCCCGAAGCCTTTGAAACACATTCGTGCGGCCCCCAAAAGATTCTCCAACGAGGAGCCTCCTCTAACAGACTTGGGAAATGGTTCGCTATGCCAGGCGAGATCGTGGATGAACGAGAAGTGCGATGAGGAACGATGAGGCGTTACTTTCCATTGCCTTGCATTGCGCAATTGGGCGGCTTGGGCCACGAGCGAGCCCGTGTGGTGGCCACGCGATTGACCCCGAACGCCATTCCTTTGCACGAGCGTGCGTCTTCCAGAAGGCGTCTCCTACGAAATTCACCAAATCGAGTGTCGCAGGCCTAGAGGTTGACACCAACACCAAGATCGGCGGTGTGCCTCCACCGAGGGAAGACGATCCCGATCTCGGTGATGGTGGTAACATTCTGGTTTCCAAGGTGACCGAAATATTACCACCAACGCCGAAATCTAGGATCATCTTCCCAATGTGGAGGCAACCCCCTGTGCTTGTATTGGTGCCAATTTCCAGGCCTCCAAAGTGGGTCGGTCGGGGTTTAGAGCTTGAGTGGGTCGGCCGGGGCTTCGTCGCGTGCCCGCCCCTGCCGCATCGTGGGCGCTCGTGGGCCCCAGACCGTAAAGCTCACACCGGTGTTCTTCCCTTCGCGCAGCTTCCACAACGCCGTTGCCAGTATTCGGAGGTTGATAGACCTCCTACCCTGACACGTTGATTAAGGAATTGGCCGTTTTCGGCTCGGCAAAAGGCGTCGCGGCCGTCATTTTCGCGGGTCCAGGTCCGTCGGTTTCGGTCCTAGGCCGTTTTCGCTAATGGGAGGTTTACTAAAGGGAGGTTTGTCCACCGCCGAGGTATATTGTTCATACCGCCTGTCCTGCACCATATAACTTACATCGTGTCGATATACCACCACATCCCCCGCATGGCATAATTTCAAAATGTAGTGTCCACCAAAGAACTTACACCGAAAAGCTTTCGCCACGTAGCTCACACCACATGGTTACCACCACAACATAGCTCACATCACACAGGTTTACCCGCAGAACTTCCACCGCCTGAGTTCCAAACCTCACTGTTCGAGTTCTGCGATGGCTCGCATTGTTGTTGAAATTATGCCGTTGGGAGCCGCTGGAAGCCGCCAGGCTTCTGCAATCCTCGGAGGTTTTGGTTCGACGTCGGCCTGCAGGAGCCGCTGCAACCTGGGGGGCCTCAAAAACAGATCCCAGGGTAAAGAACGACCCCCTGGAAACAATTTTTTCTCCACCGCGGTCGGTTTGTGTTGCGTCGACGCGGCGGCGACCCCAGCGCGTGCGTTCGGAATGAACGCGGCCCGTGGTCAGGACTCGGCCAGCGTTGAACGGGAATGCGCGATCGTTCACGGCTGAACGATCCTAGCGGTGTCAAAAATCGATGCGCAGGCTGTTACGACACCAGTCAGCGCAGGATCTCGCGAAGAAGACATGCGATGTTGGTTCGACGTTCTTTCGGAGCCTCCAGGTGGCGCTCTCGCGCCACGTGTTGGGGTCCGCCTCGAAATTCGAGTCAAAACGCACCCCAAGAAATGTTGGGGTGGCACACGGATCTGTAAAGCGAGGGCAAGAGCAAATAGGAATTGGTGATGGGGATTGGACGGGAATCGGCCAAAGTTCAAAGGCCAAAGAGGAATTCCCCACGGCGTTTTTTGGGGGGGGATCCTCCCGCCGGAAAAATACAACAGCAAGTCTTTCTTGCTTTATTTTGGCTTCCCCCTAAGCTTTTTCTGCCTCCTTTTCCAAGGATCTGTTCTTGTGAGCGATTTACATTTAGATTCCTGTTGTGGCGATTTCACGTAGAATCTTTTTTTTGCATGGCGTTACACTCATATACGTTTTGTAGGCGATTTGCACATTCATTTCCGTTGTGTGGATTACACATACAATATTCTCGTTCGGCTCGCAATTGAGATGCTTGTGAAAAAAATGTGCATTGTTGTTTAACTGCCTGGATTTCCAATGGATTTCTTGAGTGTGGACTTGCTATCAGGTCCTTTTTGTGGTCACGTTGATTTAGATGGGAGTGGATTACACATCGAATCCCTGAATCTGGCTTTGTGATGCCATTCCTGCGTGTAAGAAAGCTGCACCGCCCCCTGTCGTAGAAGTCGAGGGCCACTACGCTGCTGCAGCAGGTCGTCGAACGCAAGATGCCAGAACAGCACGCAACGCAACACAACGCAACAACAAAGCACATCGGACGAACCAAAAACACAAAAGAAGCAAGGGCGCGCCGAGACAGACCGTGGCCCCTCCCCGGCGGCGCCCCCGCGCGCCAGGGGGTGCCTTCTTCCGGACCGTTCCAGCACGCTCTTGGAGCGCTCGAAAGGCCCCGTGGAAGCTCTGTCTCTCCCGGTCCGATTCTGTCCCGATCTTGGCTTCGCCTCAGACAGCTTGTGTTTGTGCCGATGCTTGTTCCTCCGTTCCTCGCCTCGCCCCGCCCGCTGTCTTATCGAGCCCGATGCCCCCTCTGTCGGGGCGGGCCTGGGCGACCCCAGGCTCTGCTCTACTTCGTGCCGAGGGCTGCCACCGTCAAGGCGAAGGATGCCCCCTCCCATGCGCGCCACCGCTCCCGCTGCAGGAGAGACGGGTCCTCTGTCAAGCAGTGGCGCAGCGTCTTGACCTGCCTGTAGGCCCACCAGGTACTGCTATGATGATCTTTTGTAGGTTTCACCATTCTGAGAACGTCTTTGATTGAGCTTCTTTTTATTTTCACATAATTATCACCTATATTATATACAACTCTATGTATGAATTTAGATAAAGATGTCAGAGCCTTTTTTGGCTCTAAGAACATCGTTTTGTTACACGAACAGTTCGTGGTAGGCCTAGAGGAATGCCGGAGCTGTGGGCCTTTGCTCTACTCCAGTCGACGAGGAGCAATCGGCATGAGCTTAGACGCTTGGAGGTCCTCGAGGGTTTCTTGGGTCGGCGCTGGGGCCTGCTGGCGGCGCCCCTGGCGCCGCCACTGGCGCGCTCACGCGCGCCGGGGAGGGGGCTCTCAGCGCCGCTCTGGGAATTCCGTGCGTACCGTCGAACGTTTGCTTCATGCCGTCTGCCCTTCCCCCATCTGAGGTCACCCGCGGGTGCGCGAAGACAGCCGCGCTTCGCGCGTCGCGGTCTGGACCGTGGACCTGCCCGCTTTCCAGGAGGTGTGACGCGAGAGCTCGAGAGCGCGAAGTTCAACGCGCGTCGCGCATCCCAGGGCGCGATGGGCGAAGTTAATCGTAGGGAGAGAGAGAGAGAGAGAGAGAGAGAGAGAGAGAGAGAAGCTGAAGGCAAAAACGCACATGAGCACGAAAAACAGCCTCAGAGGGCATCGCAATACCGCGTGACGGTCGCGTGCCAGGCTGCGATGGACTACACCGAATCTTGCCAAAGATGCGCAAGGGCCTCCTCACCCCCAGCTGCCCGGACAGCGGGGATGTTTTATCCAGAGGTAGGGTTCGGGAGCGAGCCTCAATTTCCGGGGGCCGTTTCGAGCGATCCTTCTCCAAGCTCACGTCTGCTCAGACCCCACCTTTCCGTCTCATCGACAGTGCAGGATGCTTTATGCAGCAGGGTCGCGCCGCGTTGACGCTGCGGCGGATGCATGGAGTCGGCCGACATCTGTATCGATCGGTCTGCGCTATCGGCAAGCCGCGATCTTTCAAGGTTGAGGGACCCGAGCGGTGTGAGACACCAACGCTCAGGTCCTCACGGCATGAACCTGCCGTACGCAGTATTCGCGCCGTTCGTCTTCCTCCGCCAAGATAGCAGCACCAGCCACTCGAAGCCTTTCTCCGCCCCTCCTTCCCTCCCTCCCAGCTCAGTGTCTTCGGGGACGCAGGGCTCATGACTTGACTTGCTGACGAGAAGCATATTCTGAATTCGCCAATTCGCCTTGATGCGGGAATGGCGGCAGGCAGGGAGAGATGTCGGCCCCATGCTCAATTAGATTCCGTGTGGACTGTGCAAAAGATGAGGCGTATTGGCCGCAAAGGTGGCATTTGGCCTCATTCCCGGCATCACAGACACAGACTGCGGATTAGTGAACGTGGGTGTGATGGGAACAGTTCTCTCAGCACCGCCAGCATAGCAAGACAAACCACGGGCTAGCCCGCGAGCCCCGGCTCATCTCTCATCGCAACCATTCGTTCAGCTTGCCGCCAACCCCTTTCCACCGAGTTTGGGCATAGGATGTGCAGTTCCGCCGTCATCTCTGGGCCTGCGAAGCGGGGTTGAGGGCTCTGGCTCCTTCGGGTCGCCAAGGCGTGGACACCGCAGCCAATTTCTGCATTAGATGATCGGGAGTTCGTCCTCGAACGCCATCGCGGCTCGCTGTCATGGTCAGGTTTCCGACCGCAGGTCGGCTGTCGAGCGTTGATCGCTATGTCGGATCACAGCCTTGCAGCGTTTGGATGACACGGCCCGTCTGGATCTTGGTGTTGAGCATTAGGTTTCATGCGCGATCGAACCATTTTGTCGTACAGGGCGAAACTGTGCTGACCAGCGCAACCAAAGCATGCCATGAGGAGCAAAGTACGGAAGAGCAAGTGGAGAAGAGCAGGTTAGGAGAATAACATGGCCGCGTTTTTTTTGGCGATGTTGATATCTTCCAATGCTTCTCAGGAGAAAGGAACGGTTTGGATCATCGACCGTACGAGTTTCAAGGACCAGCTATGCTCTGTTCCCGCGGGACTTGCTGCCAACGTCTCGTCTTGCCCTGATGCTCTCTCTTTGTTTTATGCCTCTCTTAGTTCCTGCTTCACTTGC
The DNA here is from genome assembly GCA_963575745.1 of Prorocentrum cordatum. NCBI lineage: Eukaryota > Dinophyceae > Prorocentrales > Prorocentraceae > Prorocentrum > Prorocentrum cordatum. The sequence continues at coordinate 96,219 of CAUYUJ010000880.1, forward strand.
CACTGCAGCCTGGCCAGGTCTCATGATGCCACCTCCCTCCTGGTATAACTTCTGATTGGAGTTCATGTCTGGGGTCTTCGAATAGTGCGGTATCTCGAGCTGATTTCGACAGGAGTGCGCGGTTGGTAGACGATAGTGGGACCGAGAATGACATTCACTTTCGCGAGAAATTTGGTCTTGGTCCTAAGGGCTTCTTCTGGATGATAGGGTGAGGGAAACGCTATGCGGCGCCGAGGGCGAGAGCGAAGCAGTCGACCAGGAACACCGGCAACAATCACAGCAGAAGAGGAAGACTAACATGAGGAGAAGGAGGATGGGGAGAAGAGGGAAGGAGGACGAGGCCAGGGAGAAGAGGCAGGAAGAGCAGGAGGAGGAGGAAGAGGAGGATACTGTCCAGCAGGAAGAGGTCACAGGTGCGAGAGGTAGGTAGGTAGGTAGGTGTCCTCCCGTAGAGGATTGTATTTTGGGCCCTCGGGCTCGGGTCCTTTGGCAGAGAGTTGCAGGGCCGGGACGGCGACTGCTTCGACTCCGCGACGTCCGCCCAGGGAAAGGGCGGGCTCAGTCATGCGTGCAGGGGGGGAGGGGGAGGGCGGGGGGGCAGCCCACGGCTGCCCGGCCCGCTCCGGCCCGCCTCCGATCCCCTGCCTGCACAAAAGAGACCGCGCCTTTGCCCGAACAGCGAACGCGGTGGGGAAGAGGAGGGGAAGGCCTGGGGAGAGGCTCCTTTCGGGGACCTCTCCGGCAGGGGCCCCCGCCCGGACCCCCGGCCGCCTCATGTCGACGCAATACGCAACTGCGGGACTAGGAGTACGGAGGGAGTGGGGGCCACCCCTGGAGACAAGAAGGATTTCGGACTCCCGTGGCCCTGCCCAAAAGTCTGCCTCCTCCTTCTCGAGGAAGGCCGCCAGCGCAGCCGCCTCTGCACTGCATATCCTGCATCGCCCGGTCGCACAGACAGGGCCGCCCTGACGTTGGACTCCTTGTCGGGCGGCGCATCCGTTCTTCTCGCCTGCCAGAAAGCTTGCCTGAGAGGGCCGGTCTTCGCGCAAGCAGCGAGCACATGCATTGTGGGGCTGTGGGTGATGGTGCCGCAGCAGATGCACTGCTGGCGACTGGCCCACGAGCGTGCGCCCCCTACATGGGTGAGACGCACCAGGCGGAGGCGAAGGCGCGCGAGCGCCCTCTGGCCTTGGAGCTCATCCCAGCTCAGCCCCATCGATAAGGCTTGGGATAGATCGCGCCGGACCCCTCCGCCCAGGGAGAGATAGGGGAGCGGACGCGTGTGCAGGGCCAGCTCTTGAACCAGCTGCCTCCGACAGCGCTCTTCTACGATCTCCCGGACCCTGGCCTTGTACGACTCCAGGCTGGACCCTGGATACGAAGCCTCCCAGAATGGCCAATCTGGCAGCTCCCAGGCCTCCAACAGATTCAGCGATACTCGCGACCACGTGCGCCCGGGCGCTTGGTGCGCACGTACGAAAACTGTCTTGTAGAGGTCGGATTCTGGCAGCCGCCAGAGCCCCGCCCGCCTCGAAGCTACGTCTATGACCGCGCGCCCCGAGCCCGAGAAATTTGGTCTTGGTCCTAAGGGCTCCTTCTGGATGATAGGGTGAGGGAAACGCTATGCGGCGCCGAGGGCGAGAGCGAAGCAGTCGACTAGGAACACCGGCAACAATCACAGCAGAAGAGGAAGACTAACATGAGGAGAAGGAGGATGGGGAGGAGAGGGAAGGAGGACGAGGCCAGGGAGAAGAGGCAGGAAGAGCAGGAGGAGGAGGAAGAGGAGGATACTGTCCAGCAGGAAGAGGTCACAGGTGCGAGAGGAGGGAGATAAGGAGGATGAGGAGGAGGAGGGCGGGGGATGAGAATGAGGATGAAGAAGAGGATTGTAGTGTATTGCTAATGCCCCTCAGGGTAGACGAGGAAGACGATGACGACGAAGAAGATGATGATGTCGATGATGACAATGGAGATGTTGATACTGATGCTGCGGCTGATTATTATGATGCTGATGCTGGTGATGGTGATGCTGGTGATGATGATGATGATGATGATGATGATGATGATGATGCAGTTGCTGTAGTTGTAGTAGTTGTAGTTGTAGTCGTTGTTGTTGCTGCTGCTGTTGTTGTTTTTGTTGTTGTTGTTGGTGTTACGGTGCTGTTGTTGTTGTCGTCGTTGTTGTTGCTGCTGCTGTTGTTGTGGTTGCTTTTTTTTGTTGTTGTTGTTGTTGTTGTTGTTGTTGTTGTTGGTGTTACGGTTCTGTGGTTGTTGTCGTCGTCGTCGTTGTTGCTGCTGCTGTTGTTGTTGTGGTTGTTGTTGTTGTTGTTGTGGTTGTTGCTTTTTTTGTTATTGTTGTGGTTGTTGTTGCTGCTGCTGTTGCTGTTGTTGGATTCGCATTCTTGGACAATGATTCGTTTTGATCCCCGCCACCGGTGCACAACGTGATTTTCAATTGAAGTGCTCCCCTGCGCTTCGGCAACCCTCCTGCTCGACCTGGCCGCATCTGCCCGCCTTCCCTACCCGCCCACTAGGTTCTGCCAGCCTGGTCTGCCCGTCTGGTTCTGCCACGTGCTTCTGCTCCTATCCCTCCTCCTGCTGATACCTCTCGTGCTCCATCCTTCTCCTTCCCCCTTCCATCCGTCCTCTCTTCTGCTGTTTTAGGGGCTGCACTACATGCACGTGGCATGTAAGGAAGATGTACCCCCAATGGGGGCATGAGCGAAGACGAAGAGAGCAGGTACCGAGGATTTGGGATATACATGTGAGTGGCACGCGAGCAGATAGGAGCGAGCAGTCTTAAAATGATTGTTGTTGTTGATTGTTAGAAATGGTTGACGATGGTCGATGAAGGTGATGATGTTGATGTTGATGATGGTGGCGATGATGGTGGTGATGGTGATGGTGATGGTGATGGCGGTGGCGATGGCGATGAGGATGAGGATGAGGATGATGGTGAGGAGGAGGAGGAGGAGGAGGAGGAGGAGGAGGATATGGCGAAGGAGGAGGAGGAGGAGGGAGGGGGTAGGGAGTCCAGCCCCACGTCCCAGAAAGCAAAGTGACACGCCGTCAACTTGCAAGACATACCCTGCCGCAGGGGTCGCCGCCGCGACACACCAAGCTACACATCTCCATTGCAGCTTCGCCGACTCCACGGATTTGGTTGAGCTGAGGTGCCTCGAACGCGCACACGCCAGGCTTCCGCAGTGTCGGTTTGCATTGCCTCTTTTTTTTGCGACATTCGAACCACTCAGGAGCCATGGGACGATTGGAGCAGGCGTTCTGGTTGATCGTCTTGATCACCGTAGCTGGGAACTTAATGTAATGCATTCAAGTTTGATGAAAACAATTTCGGCGCCATGGCGATCGCTTTGGTGCTGTATTGCGAGCCAATTTTCCATACTGTTGCAAAGACCCTTCCAGGGCACGTACTAGAATAGTATGTCCGATCTTACGCAATAAGGTGGCTTATTCTCTTCTTGTTCTTTTGCAGTTTCACCCAGGATGTAGTGATCGTTTTGCCAGATCGTTTTGCCAGTCATGCTGGCAGTTCAGGCTCTCCTCGCAGTCGTCTTGTAGGCGACGGAGAACGATAAGGTCACGCCCGAGGACACGAGCAAGCACGCTGTTGTGAAAACCGCCATTTGCTGCGCCACGCTTTGCAATTACCTCGTAGTTGGCTTTATCCATTTGTCCTTCCTCCCCTGTAAAGACGATGGTCTGTTCAGACAGAAACCGTTCGAGGTGGTATTGACGTGCTGGCTGCTGCTCAACGGTGTTGGCACGCAATCTCGGTACCAGAAGTTTGGGTAGACTTTGAAATGAATCAGGGACACTTCCGAGGACGCCGAGGAGGCTGATGAGGCTATACAGCATGCCCTTACCTAGAGAAATGCAGCTCACGCGCCTGCGTCAGCCAGCTTTCTTCGTCTACATCTCAGTCTTTGCTTGGATGTACTGGTTCAGCGACGATGTCGAGATCGATCTCGACAAGGGCAACACGATGTTCACGATGGTGATGTCTAGCAGCATATTTTGCTGCGGTCCCTTATCGGTGTACACCAACTTCAAGGAGCATGCGAAGTCACCAGAAGGTGGGCAGCCATCAGGTGGTCAAGCATCCGATGTAGTGGGGAAGCCAGTCCATGCAAGCGACCAAGCTAAGACGCCACGAGCACATGGGCAGTCAGAAGGTGGGCTATCCTGAAACAGCACGGTGATCTGCCTGCGCCGCTTGAACCTTGTGTAAGTAATACGTCTTCTTCTGCACAGGCGCGTGCTTATAAGTTAGCCGCCTTGCACTATTACTACCCCCCCCTGCTTTTCGCATGCAGGGCCTTGAATATCTGCAACAGACTGCCGGTCTAGGGATGGTGATCGGTGATCGTGCTTATAATGAGAATCGAGGGGTCACTCGGACCTCTGCGCTACCCCGCTCCTTGCCCCCCCCCCCGGGAGGTGGCTGGTCTAGTATACTCTTGAACGTGCTTGCACTGTGACCTGCGACGTACTTCTCGCCTTCGCTGGACACCCTGGCCCTCAAGATCCCGCGGAACTCAAGGGGTCCCCCCATGGCACCAGATTGCAGGAAACTTCTTATTTCATTCCGATCTCGGTCACAGGGGATTGCCTTCCTCCACTGAGCCCGCGGAGGGCCCCGCAGATCGGCGCCGCCTCCTGCAGAAGTCGGCCGGGCGCAGCTCGGGAAAGAGGTGCGCCTGGACCCCAGGAGGGGTCTGGGGACCGAGTTCGAGCTGCCTGCGCCTCAGGTTGCGCTGCCCCGACAGAGCAGCCGCAGCTCAGGGAGCGGCGGCCCTCCATCGCCCCTCCCGCAGGAACCCGTCGGCCTCGACGCCCCTCTCGTCGCCACGAGGGGTTCCCCCCAGGAGAGGGGGGGGGGGGGGCGTGCAGGGATGCAGGCCCCCCCCCCCCCCCGCACCTGCGGCTTGGTGGGCGAGGGACGGTTGGCGGCTCGCACGGGAGCTCCACACAGCGAGGGATGGGGGCGGGGAGGGGAGGGCGGAACGGGAGGGAAGGGGCGGAGACGTGCGACAGGAGAGAAGGCACGGGGGCCGGAGAGGAGGGGGTAAGTCCACGGGCGGGAGCCCAGGCTTCAAGAGTCTGTCGGCGTCCTGGGAACGTGCCGACGGCGCTAGCTGCTTGCAAGCGCTCCAGGTACAGTCGCCACTGGGCACGAGGATGGGTCGACGCCCGTGAAGAACAGCCAGGCGTCACTATCTGCCCTTCCCTGCCGCCCCTCCCTCTTCTCCCTCCCCGCCCTCCACTCCGCCACTCGCCTCGTGCTTTCTCGTCGTTCTCTCTCTCTCTCTCTCGAGCCCGGGCCCGAGTCCCTCGAGGAGCGAGCGCGGCCCCAGGCGCAGACCTCCCAGCGGTCTCCTGAGTCCGCATGGGCAGGCCGGAGGCGCCCCACCCCCAGGGCGGCACCGATCTGCGCCGCTCCGCCGCGGAGGTGCAGTCAGGCGCGCTGCGCTGTAGACGCAGCAAGGAATGCGCACGCATGTCAACTGTTACCCCGAAGGGTGCACCACATCTGGCGGTGTGCGTGCACCACCGCCCCCCCCTCTCGCGCCGCCGTGTCCTGCGCCGCTTGTCTTGCTTCGTTCGGGGCGGTGGCCATCGCGCGGCCCACTGCGTCGACGGCCCGACTTCCCCGATCCCGGAGGGCGGACCACGTCCTGCGCTCCGGTTTTCAGCTCGTCCATCTCGGGAGGCACCTCCTGCGAGCTCCCGCTCTTGACGACCAGGATCTTCCCGATCCACCCGCGCGCGATCCCCCCGATTGTCCAGCTGATCTCCATGAAGACCCCCAGTGCACGAGCTGCAGGCACCCCGTGTCGATCTTCGTGACGTTCACAGTGCTATGCGTGCCCTTCGTGCTGAACTCCTACGCTCCCCCCGCGCTGGCCAGGGTGACCCTCATCTTCCTCGTGGCGTTGCCCATGCAGACCTTGAGGGTCAGCGTGGTGACCTACGTGGCGCTCTACATGACCTTCGTGATGTTTTCCATGCCGAAGCCCCACCATCCGCCGTCCAGCGCAACCACCGGGCCGAGCCTGCAGCCAGCCCCCGTGTGCCAAAGCATCACGGCTCCACCGACGGCCGTCCGCCAGGCCAAAATTGCGTCCAGCCCCCATGTTGTAGCTCGCAGTGGCCCTCTTCCCGAGAGTCCGCCGACTGCCACACACGGCTCGATCCGCTGGGAGCCTGTCGGCGTCGATCGCCGCCTCGACTTGCCCCCGCCCCAGGGCCCGCCCCCCCCCCTCGCGGCCCGCTGCTCTCCTTGGGCGACGTCCGAGCTTCTGGCGCCCGCGCCGCGCCTGCCGCGGCCCCTCGGCCTCCTTCCCTGGCGGCCCGCCGCGCTTCCCCGGCCCTGGGGCCGCCCCCCTTGTCCGCTGGTCTCGCCCTGGTCCCCGTCTGGCTCGGGCCCCCGGGCCACATCTGCTGGTCCGTCCCCGTCTGGCTCCTCCTCCTCGCTCCTCGCTCCTCCCTCCTCCTCCTCCTCCTCCTCCTCGCTCCTCCTCCTCCTCCTCCTCCCTCCTCCTCCTCCTCCTCCTCCTCCTCCTCCTCCTCCTCCTCCTCCTCCTCCTCCTCCTCTCCTCCTCCTCCTCCCTCCTCCTCCTCCTCCTCCTCCTCCTCCTCTCCTCCTCCTCCTCCTCGCTCCTCCTCCTCCTCCTCTCCTCCTCCTCCTCCTCCTCCTCCTCCTCCTCCTCCTCCTCCTCCTCCTCCTCCTCGCTCCTCCCTCTCCTCCTCCCTCCTCCTCCTCCTCCTCCTCCTCCTCCTCCTCCTCCTCCTCCTCCTCGCTCCTCCTCCTCCTGGGCTCCGCTCTGGCTCTGGTCCCCGGGCCCTCTCTGCCCGCCTTGCGGGCGTGGCTGCCTCGGCCCGCTCCGCCCCGCCCCGCCCCGCCGGCCCCGCCCTGCCGGGCTCCCCGGCGCGCCGGCGCTTCATCTGGCTCCGCCCGCCGGCCTCTGGCTCCCTGCCGAGGCCCCCTCTTGCCCGCCTAGCTCTGGCGTGGCGCTGCGGCTCCGCCGCCGCGGGCCGCTCCTCTTCGCCAGCCGTTCTGGCGCGGCGGCCTCCTCGGATGCTGCTCCGCCCCGCCTCCGCCGCCCCCGCTCGCTGCCCCGCTCGCTGCCCCGCTCGCTGCCCCGCTCGCTGCCCCGCTCGCTGCCCCGCTCGCTGCCCCGCCGCCCTTGCCCGCCCCGTTGCCGCCCGGCCACTTCCCCGTGAGGGACCGGCCGTCTTCGCTTGTTTGTCTTCCCGACGACACTGCGCGCGCGCGGTTCCAACTGCGCGGACGCCCGACGCGCCGGCGGGCCGCCGCGCCGCTACGACCGAAGAAGTGTGTGTGTGTGGTCTTCCGCCAGCGCAGTCACTCTGCCTAGCCGCCGACGTAAAAAGTGCGCGTGTGTGCGGCTGCCGTGCCGTGCTCGACTCAGCTCAGCCCACTTGGGGCCCCAATGCGGCGGGTTCGCCTCTTCCACCGGGCTCCAAGCAGCCCATGCACGCTGCTCGCGGCTCTCCGCTGTCGCTCTCACCTGCAACGCCTGATGGTAACCATCTCGCTTATATGTAGCCCGTGCAAGACTTCACGGCGGCGCCGACATCTCGCCAGAGGAGCAACAAATGTAGCCTCTCGTGTTGCCTCGCGGGTGCCCCTCTCGCTCTCTGGGCCACGCCATCGGATCGGTCGGGCTCAGGCAGGCCTGTGTCGGGTCGGACTCAGGGGGGAGGGATGGGGAAACGGGGGGTTAAATACGAAGTCTGCTGTGCGCAGCTTGTTTTGGCACCGCCGTCGGGCGCTTTCTTGGACACACTGGCGCCTCCAGTGCCGGGAAGCGCTTGGAGAACCAGCTATATGAACTGGTTCGGTACCCTCCTTACCTAATCCTCATATCGTCCGACCAGATTGTGCTATGTGCGCGTCGTTTCCGCAGGGGCGACGACCACACTGAATCATCTTGTAGCGTAAGGACCGTGTCGGGCGCTTGTTGGCCAGACCACAGCGTGCCCATATGCTTTGATATGTGTGGACTCTGACTTTGGGTCGGACGTATGCTTCCAACAGAAGCACATCGTGCTAGGAAGTCCTTCTACGTCGCAGCAGATGTTCGCTGAGGCCGTTCGGACCGCTTCTTGTTCCAAGGAACGCAAAGAGGATGCGTACGGAGGAGGAGCAACCAGGGGGGGATGGGGAGCCACCGAAGCCGCCCCTCTTCCACCTTTGCCTCCACTCGCGTTCCCCCGCCATTCCTTCTACAGGCTCGGAAACGTTTTCTCCCAACGCCGCCGCACGCGCCCATGCCGACCCACAGCGTGTTGGGAATGTCCACGCCCATACCGCACGTCGTTTTGTAGCGCAGTCGTGCAATGCGAACCACACTGCTGGGTTTTCATTGTTCACGGTGCCATTACTTGCCCAGGCGAATTGTGATGCTTTCCCTTGTGCAGTCTGCCATTTCGAATCGCCGCCACAAGTTGTGAGAACGTCTCAAACGGAACCGGGCCCACACCAGGCCAAAGCAGGGCCAAGCCAGGCAATTGGTGAGGACGTCTCAGGCAGAGCTGGGGCCAGACCAGGCCAAGCCAGGGGCCAAACCAGGCAGATGCCGTGGCTGTTTCAGGCGGGGCGCGCGCGGCCAAACCATGCCAAGCCAGCCGTCCCGTGCAGCACCGCCCAGACCAGGCTCCGTCCACTCTCCCGGGAAGAGTTCCAATGCAAGAAGCGGGTCACCGCGGGGGGCCCCCGCTGGCGGAGGCCCGCTTCGATGTTCATGGGGGGTGGGCGTTTGCACCAAAAACGTCCGCGGAGGCGGACGGGGGGTCCGCGCAGAAGCCTTTCTTTGTGCTCCGGGTGATGTTGGGTTTTCGGTGCGGCGTTCGGAAACATACTTCCGAGCCTGTGGCGTCCTGTCCTCGCCTGGCCACCTCCGCGGCGCCCTTCCAAGGAGATCTTGATGAAGGCGCTCCGAGTTCCGACGCCAGCGCTCTTCCGCCAGAGAGGGAGGGGAATTTCGAGCAGCCGAGGATGGTGATGAGGGGGTGAGACAGGAAAGGGTAGGAGGTGAGCAGGCGAGGGAACTCCAGGCAAGCCCACGAAGAATATGCATCGCTCCATAGCGCTTTGGATCGGCCGCGGAGCCCGAATCCTATTCCAGACCCGACGGCTGCCAACGCTCAAGAGTTATCACTGCCCGTTGTTGTCCTCTCCTTGTCGTCGTATCATTGGCCTCCTTGCGGTATTCAAGTGGTCATCTGACTTGCTCGGACCGTTCGATCCCGTCTTACCTCGAGCCATCATTCGGGGTCCCTCCTCCGGCTTGTGCGGGCCAGTACTGAGTTGTGAGAGGACCTGTGCAGTGATGGATGACGTGGATGATGGGTATGAGTGGCGGTCTTCGAATAGGAAATTGGAGCAGAGTGGGAAGGGCGGGAGGAGAAGTGTGCGGGGGCCAAGTTCGACAGGTCGAACGAGTCGGCGGGCCCCGTCCATTCCCACCCACCCTCCCATAACACAATGATCAATGGTGGTACCACTCGATATCGGGACTGGGGCGCATTCCCACCCAGCGAATGGAAGGCGCTCGCGCGCGGTCCCGCTTCCGACAACGTGGCGAGGGCGGAAGCGGAAGCGGAAGCGGAACTTCAGGAACAATCTTTGCGCAGCGTTGTGGCGAAAACGCCATTTTAGCCCTGTCTCGGGCACCATTTAGCCTTTTCTCGGGCACCATTTTTGTCTCTGTTCTCGGGCACCATTCAGCCTTTTCTTGGGCACCAGTTCGCCTTTTCTCGGAGCGCGGCGATGACGAAGCAGGCGCCGCGCCGAAACAGCACTACCGCCTTCACGCGAAAGCTGCGCGGCTCTTCAGCGAGGACAGCATTTCGCCCACTCTCGCGCGGTCCCCCTGCCGCTGCCTGTGTCGTGCTTCGGCTAGCGAACCATGCGACTCGGGAATGCCACTTCTAGGCGACATGCGCACGGAGCCCAGGCAAGGGCGACAGGTCGCTTGCTAGTGCGCGGCCCCGTCCCCAACGATTCGACGGGGGAGAAGCATGCGCCGCGCCGAGGCGGGGGCGCCACTCCCAGGCGAAATCTGCGCGGCACCGAGGCGAAAACTAATTTGTTGCCTGCCCGCGCAACGACGACTTGGAGAGCGACGAGTGTGCCGCGCCCAGGCGACCAGCGAGCGCGGCGCCGCGGCACGAGCTCCATGTTGCCCATTCGCGAGGATGTGCGCCTGGTCCCATTTCCGCCACGCTTTTTTGCAGTGTCGACGCCCGCACCTCCATGTCTAGAGGGAACGCGTCGACTTGTACGTCTAGTAGCCCTCGGCTCATCCCGCCACGGCGCCATGGTTGCAGGTCAGAGAGATCTGATGGGGATTTTTTGGGAGGCCTCTTCGGGATCCTCTTGGAGGCGGTTTTGGGGTGTCTCGGGGGCCTCTCAGGGGCTCCTTGGAGGGCTCTTGGCGTCCCTGGTGGCGATCGCCGACTGCAGCACGTGGGCGAGGGAAGAAAGCAGGGTCGATCGCGCGCACGCTCGCGCGCAAGCTCCTCACGTGAGGCCGCGCGTGAGCGCGCTCTTCTCCGCGCGGTGCACCACGCTGGCGGCCCCCTGCAGGACGCCGCGCAGTGCCGCTGCGCTTCCTCGCGCGAGGCCCGCGCAGCTTCGCCGCCCGCGTGCGGCCTCGCCCTGCCGAGCCCGCGGGGGTTGGCGCGGGGAGCTGCGCCGCCCCGCGTCGTCGACGCGCGCTCTTGCTCTGCCCTCCCGCAGGAAGGGGGAGAAGTCCACCTGGATACTCGCCCGCCCGGATGGGCGGGCAGACGTCCATATCCATATCCACCGCTCCCCGGGCCCCTGGTGGACGACCCCACGGCAGTGGATACGGACATCTTTTGGCGGCGCAGGAGGGACGGCGGCCAGTCAGGGCTGCTCGCGGTCCGATTCGATCCACTCCGACCCCAGAGCTTTGACTCCGCTTGCGACCCGATCCGGCACGAACCGTCTGCCTCTCCCGAGCATTTTCTTGGGGTGGAGGGCAGAGGGTGAAATCTGAAATGCCGCTTCCACTGATTTTCGAGGCTCGAATCTGCAAAAGGTGAATCACAAGACGGATTGAGTTTCGAGGTGCAGAAGCCCATACGGATTTCACCCTGAGCCCTCCGCCCTAAGATTAAGTCGGGCCTGCCCCTCCACAGGAGGACGACTTACCCCTAAGAGCATGCTGAGCCCTCTGGCCTGCAGGTGCCGAGCCCGCTCCGCGATCCCTGGCCAGCCGACCCCCGGTCGGGCTGGGCGCCGCTGCGGGCGCGATCCCGTCCGCTGGCGATCCGTTCCGGTTCTGCGGCTCGGTCCAGCGGAGGCCTCGGCTAATTAGACGTGCGAGCGACCTGTCGCCGGAGTGACCTCTGGTGCGGGCCCAAATGGGTCCCCCAATCGCCGAACGCGCTGCGACGTAGGCGGATTGCGCGCTTGGGTCTGGCTCCCCCGCGCCCCCCGAATGCCGCGCACCAAGGGTCACTCTCACCCAGGGTCACTCTTGCGTATAGCCGAAGGCCTGCCAGTCTGGCGTACGATCTGTTCCACGTGTTCGGGCCTCCTCAGGCCTCCAGAGGCCCTCTGGGGGGCCCTCCGAGGCTTCCAGGGTGGTGCACATCGCGCTGGCCTCTTGGAAGTGTTGGCTCCGTGCACCTCCGCTGGTCGCAGGCCTCAGGTCTTGTGTTTGTGAGCGATGTATCCAGAACGGTTATCGCATAGGATGTAGAAAGCAAGCGGCATGAAAGAAAAGATACGCCCTGCGAGCCACGGCCTTTTTTCAACACGGGCCTGTCCGAACAGCTTCGAGAGCCAGGACCCTCACATATCAGTCTGGCTCGAAAAATGCCGCAAACAGCCGAGGGTCTAGGGCTGCGCCGTGATTTCTAGCATGATCTTGCTTCGCGTCGTCACGTCGGCGGGGCTCAGGGCAGCCAGAGCCTCGCCGCCTCCTCCGGAGCCTCGCGCCATCTCGGCTGACCCCAGGCCGTGGGAAGGGAGGGCACGGCAGGGGCGATGCACCGCGCAGGTCCGGCCTGCCTGCCCTGCCGGGGGCAGAGGTGGGAGGGCGCCGACCTCATGCCTGTGGAAGCCGATTAGTGGAAGGGAGGCGTGCTGCCGAATAACTTCCAGATGTCTAGAAAATGCCTGACACACTTTTGAATATGTAAAAACATGTTTGGAACATGTTTATAGCATGTTTCACACATCTCAAACCCATTTTTTATTCAATGATAGGACTGTTAGAGTGTCCACTGTCATGGCATCCACAACCTCATGCGCACTTGCACCGATCCTGCCCAGGCCGGACCTGGGTCCAGTGTCGTGCACACGCGTTGACAGTTCGATGTGATAGCAGTGCGCATGACGTTCGACAGCTCGCGACAATCCCAGCAGACGACAGCCGTCGGGCGGCGCTGCCGCCCATAGCGTTGCATCGCTGCCCATGTGCTTGACGCCCGGCTTGCATTCATTCGTTCGACCCGCTTCGACATCGAGTTTGGCCAGATCGATCCGATTCGATTCCGATATGCCACCGAGCCGAGCAGGCCTGCAGCTTCCATGCCATGCCGCTGTTGTGTATCTTGGCGCGGCCGATTCGTTTCGATCTCGACCCCGTGCCGATGCAGCCCGATCTGACACACGCTCCGATTCCGCGGACGACTTGTGTGCACCGTACCGCGTCGGCGTCTCCCGAGGCGTCCTCGACCCTCGACCCAGGAATGGTATACTGTGCCTCGTGCTCTGGCCCTCAGGGAAGAGAAGCCCTGCGCACCGCCCGTGCTTCTGGGCGGGGCTTAGGCAGGGAGTCCGAGCACGGCACGCCTGCGTGAGCGCAGCTCTTGTGCCGACTCGGCCCCCTTCCCCGAGCCGATGCCGACTCGTCCTGCCGAGCTTGGGCCCAGGACGGGCCCGGCCAGGATCGGTGCAGGCGCGCGCGGCCGGCGCCGCCTCGGGTGGAGGCAGGCGTGCGCCCGGAGGGGCGGGCTGCGGGCTGCGGGCTGCCTGAAGGGGCCGAGCAGGGCGTGCCCCGCTCGGAGGCCGGGGCGGTGCGGCGAGGTGTCCGACCAGAAGATCGAGGAGTACAAGAAGTACATAGAGAACGTCGCGATCCTGCAGGCGCTGCTCGCCGCAGAGAAGGAGGTGGTCGCGAAGGCTCGGGCGCGGGCTCGCCGCGGAGGGCAGGGGGCGTGGAGTGCCGCGGGCGTCAGTGTGCCTGGGGCTGGGAGAGGGGATTTGGAATCGGTGGGCTGAGGCTGGCGCTCTGCAAGCTCGTTGCTTGCCAGGAGCACGGGGGCTGGTGGAATCGGTACGTCGTCTTACCAGCCGAGGCCCTCTCTGGGCAGTCGTGGGTCCTCTTTGGGCGCTTGAGGGCCGTCTTCGAGGTCTATGAGGCCGTCTTGGGGGCCTAAGGGCCTTCTTGGGCCTCTTGGGGGCCTCTTGCTGGCCTCTTGGGGGCCTCTTGCGGCGATCCTGGGGGCTTACTGGAGCGCAAGCCCGAAAAGGCGAGAACGCTAAGTTAAAGCTGGAGGCCTCTCGCACCAGGGCACCCTGGCATCCGGACACCTGGGCACCCAGGCACGGGCCGGCAGACCGGGGCACCAGGGCAGGCACTTCAACCGCTGGGCACCCAGGCACGCATTCGCACGCATGGGGGCCGTGACGCCCGGGCACCCAGGCGTCGGGCAAGCGGGTGCCCAGGTATCCGGGCAGGCGCCCAACTGCATCAATTGCAGGGCACCCGGGCGGTTGGCCGGACACCAGCCAGATTCTGGCCATGCTTTCGGGCACCCGGGCACCCAGGCACGGGCACGGGCTCGTGGGCACGGTAAAATAGTCATACCCGGGCCGGGCCCAAAACCAGGAAAAGGAAGTGGGCTGTTATGAGGAAGTGCGTGAAACGGGATGAGAGAGAGGAGTAGGTCGCTGGCTTTTGCCTCTGGCTGCCGTCCCCCCCGTGCTGGGGGTAGAGTCGAGGGAGGAGGGTGATGGGAGACCTTCCAGCCCGTTGCAGGGCCGATCGCGCCATGGCGGTCTTCAGTCGAGGATGAAGAGGAGGACCACAGAAATATGTAGGTATTGTTAACTATTGTTACTACTATACTGGCGTGCGTGTTGTTCATGCTTTCTGAGTGCTCGGAAATCTGGGCGCGCTGGGCGACCGCCGAGGGACTGGCGTAAGAGGTATGGCCGCTGCCGCCGACGCCCCAAGAGCTTGATCTGAGTGCTTTCATTTCCGTGCGCTCAGAAATCCGAGCGCTCATACTTAGTGTAAGTTGATCTTAGGGTGTCGTCAAACATCACAAGGTTTCTGGCACGGTTTCCACGGCTTCTTGACGGTTTCCTGAGGTTTTCGCAGTGTCCGTTCATTTCACGCTACGTGCTTTCATGCACTCAGCATCAGAATCCAGGTCTTCGCTTAAGACGTCCTCGCCAAGCGGCAGGTGTTCGCCCAGGTTCCTGGAAGGGCCAACACAAGTCAAAAGCAGAAGCCTTGCCTTGTCTGAAGGGTCCCCGAACGGGAGGGTGTACGGAGGTGGTGAGGTACTGAGGTGGTTTCATCCTGCAGCTCCTGCGACGAAGTTATTTGTGGTCGTGGCGATGGCTGCGGCGGCGCTTCGGCCGCTCGCAGCAGCTGCTGCTGCTGCCTCACAGGCCCTCGTGGAGATGCACTTCCGCAAAGGCCCCGGGCGCCCCGCGCCTGTTTGAGCAAGCGCCGATTGGGCGCGAACTGTGGCCCGTGGTCAGGGTACTCCAGATTTCGTAATAAAAGGGAGGGGGTCTCATTTCGGGGGGGGTCTCTTCCAGGCTATCTTGGAGGGCCTGGGGGGGTCTGGGGACGATGTTTTGGAGGGTTCTCCCACGGGGGGGGGTCTGAAATGGCTTGTCTTGGAGGGTCCAGACCCCCACCCTTTTATTACGAAATCTGGAGTACAGAGTTGCGCCTCCCAGGCGCCGTGGGGTGACCTGGAGAAGGCGGCAGGGAGCGGGGATCCGCATGAGGGTTGCAGCACGCGCTGTCACCTCGCTGATGCCTCCCGCTGCTGCCGTTGACGCTTTGGATGTCGTGTTGTGGAGGATGACCAACGGAGAGGAAGCATGCTGCCAAATAATCTCCAGATGTCTGAAGCATGTGTCAAGCATGTTGTAAACATGTGAGAAGCATGTTTCGAGCATGTTCCGACATTTTCTAACACATCTTAAATTCGATGATCGGACTGTTGGGGTGTCCCTTGTCGTGGCATCCGCAAGCGTTGTACTCGCCAGGGCCCACGCTCGCCGGAGAAGAGTAGACGAGACGAACGTTACAGTCGGGAGGCCCGCGCTGGTGTCCTGCATCGGCGAGGCGCGCCGGGGCGGCGCAGAGAGGCGCCGCCATAGGAGCCCAGCGCCGGCGCAAGACATCCGCAGGAGCCTCCGTAGGTCTCCTCCTCCTCCTCCTCCTCCAGGATTTTAGCTCCTGCAGCTCGAGCCTGCAGGGGTGCATCGAGCTCCGTCGTCGTCGTCGGTGCGGTGGGTCCGTGTGCCCGGAGGCCAGCCAGTGGTTTGCTTCTTCTCGCCGCCCGGAGGGGGGGACGGCCACCACGCACTGGCGAAGGGAAGTGAGATAGTCTGGCCGCAAAGCGGCCAACGAGCAAGCATGGCATGAACGTGGAAGGGCAGAGCAGTGATCGACGATATTGCGAAAGCCTTACGGCCGGTGCCGCCGACCCTGAGAACGACGAAGATGCAAACGAGGGGGGTGGGCAGGGGGAGGAGGATGAGTGGGAGGTGGAGGAAGGGTGGAGGAGGTGGATGAGGGAGGAGGAGGGGGGAGAAGGATGTGGAGGAGAAGCAAGAGGAGGAGAAGGAGGCAGAGGAGAGCAGGAGGAGGGGGAGCAGAGGGGGGGGAGGAGGAGGAGGAGGAGGAGGAGGAGGAGGAGGAGGAGGAGGAGGAGGAGGAGGAGGAGGAGGAAGAGGAGGAGGCCAGAGGCTTTCTTGGGACAGCCTGGGGCTCTCTTGAGGCCGTCTTGGGCCGTCCAGGGCTCCTCTTTTGGACAGATCGTTCGGCGATTCGGGGTTCTCTTGGACTGTCTTTGGGGCCTCTTGGGGCACTCATGGCCCGTCTTGGGGCTTTTTTGGGCTCCGGGACTCTCAGGGGGGGCGTCTGACCCACCCCCCTCCCCCCGGGACCACCCCCCCCTCCCTGACGGGAGAGGGTTCGAAGGGAGGGGGCTTCCCTTCGACTCAATTACGACGTTGCTCAATTTGCTTTGATTGGCGCGCTGAGGAGGTCCCTGGGAAAGGGGGGAGCTTCGACGAGCCCAGGGAAAGGGGGGAGGCAGGGAAAGGGGACGACAGAGACGACGACCAACGAATGACGGAGATGACGACTTGAACGGACAAGCCCCTCACACACGCCGACAGGGTCGGCGGATATTGCTACTTGTGGCGTCCAAAACCCCGACAGCAGGGCCCCAGAAAGGCCGTCCAGAAGCCTCCGAAAGGAGCTCTAAAAGCTCTGGGAAGGAGCTTCCGAAGGAGCTTCGGAAGATGTCGACAGCACACGCGCTGGGAAACAATCGGCGAAGGCCTCTCGGGGCAAGCTAAAAGCTCAAGCCGCCTGCGGCGAGGCTGGGACACGGAGGCCGGAACGAGCTCCAGGGCTACCCTGCGGTTCTGGCTTCTAGTCTGAAGCCCTCTTAGCTCTCCAAGGAGCTGTCTGGGAATAACGTCGCGCTGCTCCGTTTGATTTTTGCTTTTGCGCCAGGAACACTAGGGTTAAGTCGGGCGTGTCCCCCTACAGGGGGATTTTCGACAAATAAAAATACTTCCAAAATAGTCCAAAAATAGTCTGGGGATTATTTTTGGGGTATTTTTTTGACCTTTTTGGGGTATGTTTGCGGGTATCTTTTATTTTTCGTCGAAGCTCCCCCTGTAGGGGACAGGCCCGACTCAACACTGCGGGGCCCGTCGCGGCTCCGGAGGTTCGCCACGCCGCCGTTTTTTTGGGGGATTTCTCTCCCGCACGGCCTCTATTTTTGTGGTGGTGCCTGCCGCGAGAACGAGGCGGAGGCGCACAGCGGTGATTTTACCAGCCTGGAACGTATCCCTATCCGTATGCTGGGCATCTCCTCATCACGATGCCAATCTTAGGGATTCCCTTGTTTTTTGGGGGCGCATCCCGAAGACTGTCATCGCCTTCTGGCGTGTCAATCTTAGGGATAGGGGTAAGTTCGAGGCTGGTAAGGTCAGGCGCAGGGGGAGCAGCAGATCGGGCGCTGCCAGAGGAGTCCCTGGCCCAAGGCGCTCCTCCAGGATGTCTGAGGAGGCCCAGGTGGCCTCCAGAGTACAGGGGAGGTCCATGCCAAGAAACACCCTGCTTGCCTCCAGGGTGCCCTGGGTTTCTTGTGTTCCGATGGTTTTGCGATGGAAAGCGTGCCGTTCCCGCACCAGAAATCAATGGACTTCCTGGGGTCTCAGGGTTGGGTTTCTTGTGGAAGGTTTCTTGTGGACTGGCCTCCACTGTATCCCCCTCACGAGGCCCGGAGGGCCCCAGGGTTCCAAAACGGCACAAAGACCTAAGAGCGCTTTGGGCCATGCGCACCTCCGGCAAGCGGCGACCTCCTCCCCCGCTCGATCTTCTTCGATCCCTTCCCTCGATCCTTCTCGATCATCCTCGATCGATCCTCCTCGATCATCCTCGATCCGTCTCCCTCCCTCGATCGATCCTCCCTCCCTCGATCTTCTTCGATCTCTCTCCTCCTCGATCGATCCTCCTCGATCCTCCTCGATCCTTCTCGGTCGGGGGGCCACCCCCAGCAGCCTCCAAAGCGGAGGGGGGGAAGAGGGCGGGACGGGGCGGGTGGACAGCCGATGGGGGCGAGCCGGCAGCGGAGGCGGCGGGCGAGCGTGCTCCGCTCTAAGGAGAGAAAACGCCATAAGCATAAACTTTTGGCGCTCTGCGCGGACTTCTTGGATCCGCGCTGGGCCCCCCCTGCGGCGCCTCCGGCGCCGCCCCTGGCGCGCTCCGCGCGCCAGGGGAGGGGGTCCAGCGCAGATCCAAGAAATCCGCGCGGAGCGCCAAGATTTTTTTTTTTTTTTTTTTTTTTTTTTTGTATCCGCAGACGAGCTCATCATCCAGCAGGGGGAGGAGGGCAACACCTTCTACATTCTGTACGAGGGCTCCGTTGACATCGTCAAGGAACCAGGGGAGGAGGCGGAGGAGAAGGACGGGCAGCAGTAGAAACAGGGTCATGGTGACGATCACGAAAAGGACGTACGTAAGAGGATGAGGAGGAGGTGAGATGGAAAGCGGATGATGATGATGATGATGATGATGATGATGATGATGATGATGATGATGATGATGATGATGATGCTGATGCTGATGCTGATGCTGATGCTGATGCTGATGCTGATGATGATGATGATGATGATGATGATGGTGGTGATGATGATTCTGATGATTATGATGCTGATGACGATGATGATTATCATCATCATGAGGAGGAGGAGGAAGAGAAAGATCAGGACGATTAGGACAATGAGGTGAAGGCTGGCGGATGCGGAGGGGGCATCAACATGCCCTGGACGCTCCTCATTGTGTCCACAGCGCGTCCAAGCTTCCGTATGTATGTATGTATGCATGCATGCATGCATGTATGTATGTATGTATGTATGTCTGGGTGTGTATGTATGTATGTATGTATGTATGTATGTATGTATGTATGTATGCATGCATGCATGCATGCATGCATGTATGTATGTATGTATGTATGTATGTATGTATGTATGTATGTATGTATGTATGTGTGTATGCATGTATGTATGTATGTATGCATGCATGTATGCATGTATGTATGCATGCATGCATGTATGCATGCATGCATGTATGTATGTATGTATGTATGTATGTATGTATGTATGTATGTATGTGTGTATGTGTGTGTATGTATGTATGTATGTATGTATGTATGTATGTGTGTATGTATATACAGGTATGTATGTACGTATGTATGTATGTATGTATGTATGTATACATGTGTATATGTATGTATGTATGTCTGTCTGTCTGTCTGTCTGTCTGTCTGTCTGTCTGTCTGTCTGTATGTATGTATGTATGTATGTATGTATGTATGTATGTATGTATGTATGTATGTACGTGCATATACCGTTCTACGAGTGCAATCCACGACGCCATCATGTGGAGTATTCAACGATCCTGCCGCCGACCTCGACGGCTACTATGCAGGGCTCGGTCGGAGTTCACGGTCTATAGTGACTGCGATGCTTTTTCGGGTTGAGATGGGGCTCGAGTTGTCTCATGGTATGTGTCCTGTGCTTCAAGGCTTGACATTAGCTCTGCTGGAGATGGCGCGCCTAATGGGAGCCTTTCTACGCCCGCTCCGCTTGATTTCTCCTTACCATTCCCTCCCCCATCCTCTCTCCACTCCCCCTCCTGCTCCTGGGCCTCCTCCTCCTCTCTCGCCCTTTGATGTGCTTCCCAGATGCTGCCAGAGTTATGTCTCCAGATGCGTCCAGGCTTCCGAGGGCCTTTTGATAAGAGGCACTTCCTGATAAGAGGCGATGCCTGAAACCTTCCAGGGCCCGTCGCTGATGAGAGGCGTGCTGAAATCTCCTGCTGCGCATCGTCCTGGGCTTGCCTATCCTGGTCGTGCCCAGGAAAAAAAAACATGTGCCTTTCGGGGGCCGTCTTCTTGTCCCGTCGCTTGGCAGCAAAAACCGAGGAGTCCCTTTCCCCAACCCCCCCCTCCTCTCCCTTGGCTGCCTCCTCCCCCTCGCCCTTCCATGTGCTTCCCAGATGCTGTCAGAGTTGTGTCTCCAGATGCGTCCAGGCTTCCAAGGGCCTTCCAGACAGGTGTGGGGGGTCAGGTGCGGGCTTCCCCTGTGCCCCGGGTGGTGGGTATGAAGCCGATTGGTTGGGATCTCGTGGGAGGCCTCTCGGGGGCCTCTTGGAGGCATCGTGGATGCCTCTTCGGGGCTGTTCTGGGGCCTCTCGGTGGCCTCTTGGGGGCCTCTTGGGGCCTCCTAGGTGCCTCTTGGGGCCTCCTGGCGGCCTCTTGGGGCGGAAGGCTCGGATTTTCGATTCGTGTTCCCTTCTTGGGCCCCTCTTGGGCCCCTCTTGGGGCCGTCTTGGGACCCTGTTGGGCCATACTGGGCGCCTCTTGGGCCGTCTTGGGGTCCTCTTGGGCCATCTTGCGACCCTCTAGGTGGTCCCTTGTGCCGCCTTGGGGCGGTCTTGGGGGCCTCTTGGGCCGTCTTGGAGCGTCGACAAGCTGGAAAGGTGAAACAGCCCAAATCCTTCAACAACCGAAGGACAATCAATGATTTTGGCTTCTTGGGGCCTTCTTCCCCGCATGATTGGTGGGTTCTGGTTTTCTTCCCTCCCGCGTCCCACCCGCGACGCTCCCACACACACACACATCACCTCCCTCATCACCTCATCCCCACAGACACACAGACACACGCACAGACACACATAGCGTCTCGCTCGCGTCTCCTCCTTCTCCTTCTCTTTCTCCTGCTGACTTGCGCTAGCGCTGACCGCGCATAAGCGCACAGCACACATACAGCACATATACACACAGCACACATTCTGGGCACCCACATAAGACAATACTAACAACGCCAGTGCACGCCTGGCGTGGTCACTGCATCATACACCCACGACGTATGCGCCACGTACTCGGCTCACACATGAGACACACGTCCAGATACAGCCGCACACACGTCCAGATACAGCCGCACACGTCCAGATACAGCGGTAATCTGATGGCTCGCGACCGCGCGCTGGCTGACCTCAGCGATGACCGCAGCGAAGAGAATGGCGAGATCTTCAAAAGGAGACCGCGAGGAGCGCTGCAAAGGCTAACATCGGGCGCCACATTATCACTAACAGCGACCAGTGCATGGAGAAGATCAATGAGGTCAGTCGCCTGGTAAGTACGAATGAAAGGACTGTGCACATTGACCAAGCCCGCGACGAGGTGGTACGCCACCTTAACCTGGTCAGCAAGGCCGTTGAGGACCACGGGGGGATGTCAGACGCAACCCAGGAGGATTCATCGGGTTAGTCGGCGAGGGCGAAGTCGGAGACGTGGATTCGTTGCCAGGCCGAGCACCCCTCGGGAACGTTATCGGCCTCAGGTGACGTCGGTAGCCCTCCACCTACGCGGTCTAAGAGCGCCGACAAGATAGAAATATAGCTGGCCGCTTAATCGGTGGAGTATCCAACTGTGGAGGTGGACAGGTCACCAGAGCGTGAGCGTGATACAACCCTCTGGACGCCGCTCCCCCACTTGGGCCGCCCAGTCCCATCATCGCCCCTGTCCGCGCGCGCTAGCGACATTGCTAAGCTGGACTTCTGCAAGACAGCGCCAGGCAACCTCGACATGCCTGAGGGCGTCGTCAACCTCGTGGAGCACTCTGACCGCGACCCTGATTTCAGGGGAGCCATCGCGCGCGCTTCAACTCGCCCAAAAGGTGGGGGAGGAGAGTGGTGGGGTGATTACTTCGCCGGGCGGGGTAGTCACCGCGCAATGCGTGACCTGCGGGCCCCGCGGGGTAACGTCATAACGTCATGAGCGGTGAGGGCTGCGAGAGTTACCGCGCCTCGTTCGAAGGTAGGTTCGGTGATTTTCACCGCGTGTTACCCGTGGCCTTTCTCCAGGGACCGCCCCCGCTGCGCTGGGCCTTGCCCGACAACCGTCGCGAGCAGCAAGGCGGGCGGGCGCGCCCGGTGAGCGTCGCCCAGGGCCAGCTCCCCGGCCATCGCGAGGCTGACCTTGGACCGCGCGTGCCGCGTCAACTGCCCAGGCACGTTTGCGACCTGGGGCGGCAGCGTCGACGCGCAGGTGCGTCTTGACCGCGTCCCTGAGCTCCAGGAATGGAGTGCGTCAACATGACAATCGCATGATTTGGCGTGCTATGGTAACAATGTCGTCGTCAGCTTGAAGTCCATTTCTGCCCGGTGACCCCGCCATCTGGAACGACCGCGGGAGCGCCGTGGCCAGGGAACGGGTTGTGCGATTCCTAACCAAAGAGCTGGCACAGGAGTTGATGACGTTGTGCGATGGGCTTAAGACTCGCTGCAATAACTTCGACGCGACCATCAGGGTGCTTAACGGATGGAGCCAGCCTTCTGTCGAGAAGCCACCCTTACCTTGTGCAGCGCGACCCACTCCGTGACTATGTGCCAGCCCTGCGCTGTCCGCGACCTTTGTCACCATGGAGACGAACATGGGTCCACCCGCTAGCAGGGGCGCGCGGCCACAAGGACGAGGACATCTTCTGTTAGGCCTAGCGGCCAGCAAGATGTTACCACATGTGGGCCGCTAACCAGATCTGGGTGGTGGACCCCCGTTCGGTTGTTAACTATGACGAGATTCGTGTGCCTGGGCTTTAACCGCGAGTGGGTTACGCTTGACTTGCATCATCCCGACTGCGCCTACTGGGAGGCAGTTGGGAGGCATAATGCCATCAGGCACAGGTCGGCGCAGAAGTTCCCGAAGGGCGATGTCGAGGCCAGGCTGGGGGCCTGTGCCGATGGTGACGAGTAGCCAAACCATCTGGAGAATGATCAGTTCAAGATAGCAAGTGGCCGCACTGGATGATGGGGCAGTTGACGAACGGCGAGCGCGAGACGGTGCAGAAGGCCAAGGCCCTTGGCAAGGGCAGGAAGCCGAGGTCAAGCCCGAGGGGACCCAATTGAGCGAGTTTGCGTAACCAGCTGAAAGTCTTCCAACCTCATTTTTGTTAAAGGACGGTCTCTGTTGTAACCAATGCAATCTCAATTCAAGTTCATGCGCATGGCAGTTGTGACAAATAGAAGAGGGCGGGAATCCAGCCATAGCCTAAATCACCTTTTGCGCTGCCATGATGCATTTGTTTTGTGCAGTCTTTCTCGCCTTGTACCTTGTGCTCGTGCTCGCTGAATTATGTATGAGGTAATGTCGGAGCCTTATCATCACATTTCTACCACCCATTACGCCGCAGCATTTGTACCGTTGTATTTCTGCGGCTTTCGCTCGTGGTGCGTGAGTTTATACGACCGTACACGTAATTTAGCCGACCTGGGTCATCAGGTTGACGCGGGGTGTTTCAATGTAGCCCTTTCAGGTAAGTGTGCAACCGTGACATCTGGTTCAAGTAATTGTAACCACCGTCGGGCGGTCTGACACAGCTTTGTACTTCAGCGTCGGCCGATTTTTGCAAAACAGAGCTCGATGCCCATTACCATCTTTCGGTTAAGTTTGCAGCCGGGTCGAGGCGCACGCAACAGGGCTCAGCGCCGACGGGGGTCAGCAGGCGCCCTCCGAGATCCCCTCTGGCCGACACGGGTTCTGGGGCCACCTGGGGCCGAGCCCGCTTCCCGTCCCATCCGTTGGCCCAGATTCGTGGGCTGATCGTGGCCGGCCCGCTTCCCGACGTACGGCCTGGCCCGGGTCAGCCCGTCCCCGACCGTCGGCCCGCTCCAACGCCCTTCCCCCGAACGTGAATATAGGGGGCCACATGCGAACCCTACCCCTACCCCCCACGATTTCTGAGGGGGAGGGTGGGGCTCACTTCGCTCGGGACCTCCCGAGCGAAGTGAACCCCACCCTCCCCCTCAGAAATCGTGGGGGGTGGGGGTGGGGTTCGCATGTGGCCCCCTAGAATAACACACCGTAGGAGGGCAAGGAGGGCGAGGAGGAGGAGGGCGAGGAGGGCGGGGAGGGCGAGGAGGGCGAGGAGGGCGCGGACTTCCGGGATCGGCGCTGGACGCCCCCTGCAGACGCCCCCGGTCGTCGCCCCCGTTTCCGTCCTCCAGCGCGCCCCGCGCGCCAAGCAAGGGGTGCGCGAAAGGGGGATCATCGCCCAGCCAAGAGTCAGCGCGGACCTCCGAAATGTTTTGTCCATGTAGTTGTGTGTTCCTGTACCGCGCGTTTGCGCTGTTTCGTCATTCTCCCCTTTGCCGCGATGCTTCATCACAGGACTCAAAGACGACGGCGAGTCTCACGGCGAGCGTCAAAAGGATTTCGATATAGTCTCTGCTCAGGGTTTGTTTTGAGTCAGAAGTGGTGGCAGAAGCATGGAGCAGAGGATTGTTTCAGGAATGGTAGTTACCATGAGCGAGCGACGAGTCAACCAATGCACCGAAACCCGTTTCGACCCACGTTCGGTCCTCCAAGATGCTGATTACGTAAGCTGTGTTTTGTTCATGCATGCTGGCTTCGAGTTGGTCGGTGTGTCTGAATGTGAGGTTTCCGGGTCGAGCTTTTGAGGTTCCAGGGGGCATTCGGTAATAGTTCTTAGTATTGGCCGACGCTTTGGCTGGCCGAAGACGCGCAGCCTGACAACGTCATTGTGGGACTGATTCCCAAAGAATTTATGGAGGAGCCAATAGAAGCTGCGACACCCTCCCTTATTCGTTCCGATGACGCAATATCGATGCCCAGATACACTCGCCTTTGTCATATCACAGTCAGAGATAATTGAGGCGCCTGGGTGTTGTTTCTTCGTCGAGGCGCCCGGGTGACACGCAGATGCCCCCGAAGCCCAGTGCAGTATTATATATTTGGAGACAGGCTAGCTTTAGCTTAGTGTGGACAGGCCGAGGCTTCCGTTCTCCGCGGTGGGCTTGGCAAGGGGGAATGTATTCCCCCTTGGCCACTCCCTTCTACTCCTCTTCTTTG
Organism: Prorocentrum cordatum; assembly: GCA_963575745.1. Classification (NCBI taxonomy): domain Eukaryota; class Dinophyceae; order Prorocentrales; family Prorocentraceae; genus Prorocentrum; species Prorocentrum cordatum. The sequence goes on from CAUYUJ010000880.1 coordinate 120,948, forward strand.
TTCCCCACCTCCGAATGGGGTCCTTGTTATCATTGTCATGCCTTCACCTCCCGCATTCCTTCCCGTTTCCTTCCCCATACCTCTTCTCACTTTCCCCCGCCCACATTCAGGTTCTTGCCGCTCCGCGTATCCCCACCCTCTTAGCGCCGAGGTTTGCAGACTCCCTACTGTTCAGATAGTGTACCCAAGCGGCGTACTGCTTGGCCATGGCCTCAGACACCTTGGGGTTATTTGCATCGCGCCATTTTGGCAGCGTAGTTACAGACTCCCTGGGTGCAGGTCCCTGGGCGTCAGACACCCTGGGTTGCAGCACCCTTGCACCCGCCGCCCTGGCGCCGGCCGCGGCCCGCGCGCGCGTCCGGCCAATCAGTTTCGGCCGCAGCCCGACCGTTACTCGCCGCCGCTGGCGCTTCCGCCCGCGGCTGTAAAAAAAAAGTATCCCCACCCTCACGTGCATTCGCCTCAGTGGCCAATTTACATCGTCACGCGCCCCGGACGCTGTGTTTGCTCCCTGTCATCCGCCTTGGAGCCGCGAACCAAAAAAGTATCCCCACCCTCTCCCCGGACATTGCCTCTCGCCGCCAGACCGTCGTCGCGCGGCCGCCGACCAAAAAGTATCCCCACCAGTCCATGCAAAAACGATGCTTGTGCGAGCTGCTCTGATCGGGGTTTGCACCAATACGCAGTGGGAACAGAGAGGGGGGCCTGTATCTGAACTCGTGGCTCTGTCGAATAAGAAGGACACAGGAGGAGGAGGAGGAGGAGGAGGAGGAGGAGGAGGAGGAGGAGGAGGAGGAGGAGGAGGAGGAGGAGGAGGAGGAGGAGGAGGAGGAGGAGGAGGAGTGGTGCTGCTTCTGGTGCTGGTGCTGCTGCTGGTGCTGCTGCTGGTGCTGCTGGTGTTGCTGCTGGTGCTGGTGCTGTTGGTGCTGCTGCTGCTGCAAGTGCTGTTGCTGGTGTTGCAGCTGCTGGTGCTGCTGGTGCCGTTGCTGGTGCTGGTGCTGCTGCCGTTGCTGCTGTTGCAGGTGGTGATGCTGGTTCTGCTGCCGGTGGTGCTGCCGGTGCCTGCAGGTGCTTCTGATGGTGGTGCTTTTGCTGCTGCTGGTGCTTCTGCAGGTGCTGCTTTTGGTCTCGCTGCTCGCCGTGCTGCTGGTGTTGCTGGTGGTGGTGGTGGTGGTGGTACTGCTGCTGCTGGTGGCCAAAGCGCCAAAGCGGGCACCAAGGGTGAACGGAGAGATTTCTGGGAGTGAGGAGGGGCTTTGGAGAGCCCCCTGGATCCATCTTTGGGTCCCGCGCAGGGAAGGCAAGGAGGAGGAGGAGCAGGAGGTGGAGGAGGAGGAGGAGGAGGAGGGGGAGGAGGGGGAGGAGGAGGAGGAGGAGGAGAAGGAGGACGAGGAGGAGGTGGAGGAGGAGGACGATGCCGATAAGAGGTTGGAGCAGGAGGAGGGAGGAGGAGGAGGAGGAGGAGGAGGAGGAGGAGGAGGTCGAGGAGGACGATGCCCATGAGAGCTGTCGGGGACATGGAGGAAGGGACACACGTAGCGAAGCACAGCGGGCAACGAGGACGAGGAAGACCTTTCTCGAGGACAAGGAACTCCGATGACGAGGATCCGAAGGGCGCGTGAGGGCGAGGAGGAGGAGGTGGGCGCGATGCGGAGGATGGTGACGAGGATGAGGATGAGAAGGACGAGGAGGAAGAGGAGGAGAAGGAGGAGGACGACGACGAGGGGACGAGAGCGAAGATAATGATGAGAAGAAGGACAAGGACGAACACGATGACGATTCTTAGGAGAAGGTGGAGGACGATTACGAGGACGAAGATGGGAGCGAAGAGGAGGAGGAGGAGGAGGAGGAGGAGGAGGAGGAGGAAGGAGGAGGAGGATGAGGATGGGGATGAGGAGGAGGAGGAGGAGGAGGAGCAGGATGAGGACGAGGACAAGGATGAGAACGAGGACGAGGACGAGGGCGGGGAGCAGGACGAGGAGGAGAACGAAGAAGATGAGGAGGGGGAGCAGGAGGATGATGAGGAGGAGGAGAGGACAACGAGAAGGAGGAGGAGGAGGAGGAGGAGGACGAGGAAGAAGAGGATGAGGATGAGGTCAATGACGGGGAGGACGAGGAGGAGGAGAAGGAGGAGGAGGAGGAGGAGAAGGAGAAGGATGAGGAGATTGGGAGGAGGACGAGGATGGGGAGTACGAGGATGGGGATCAGGACGACGCGGACGAGGACTTTTGAGTCCATCTTTGAGTGTTCGTGGGCCCTCACGTGGTCTTTTTGGGACTATCTCTCTGCCATCTTGGGGCTCTTTGAGGGGCCTTGGGGTCCTCTTGAAGCTCCTTTGGGGGGCCTCGGAGCCCTTTTGGGGCCCTCTTGGGGCCCTCTTGGGACTCTCTTTGGGCTCTCTTTGAGCTCTCGTGGGGGCCTCCTATGAGCCCTGGATGGCCTCTTGGGGCTATCGTGGAGGGCGTCGGTGAAAAGAGTGAGCCTAACGTTTAGGCCCCCTTATGGGGCCCTCGGAATCGCCCGGACCCCTCTTGGGGCGATCTTGGGTGCTCTTGGGGCCGTTCTAGGTGCCTCTTGGGCCAATCTTGGGGCTCTCTTGGGCCATCATGGTGTCATCTTCAGGCTTCAAATGCGCATTGGAAGCGAAACGGCGAGGAGACCGCCTTCAATGATGTTCCTTCGACTTTTGAATGATGTCGGCTTCTTCGGGGGGTCCCGAGGGGGGCTCCGAGAGCACTCGGAACTGTCGCGTGGCCCTCTTTGGCCTCTTCGAGGCATGTTGGAAGCCATCTTGAGCAATCGTCTGCTGTACTTGACCATCGTGGATGTCATCTTGGAGCATCGGGAGCCATCTTGGAGCCATCTTGGGCGAGACCGGTCGCTCTGACACCTCGCCCCCCGCCCCCCCCGTCAGGATCCAGGGGGAGGGGGTCGGGAGAGGGGTAATACCCCTCCCCAAAGGGGAAGACGGGGAGCGGAAGCGTACTCGCCTTAAGCCACCTTGGCCCAGAGGGCTGGTGGGATTCACACACACTTAGACACACCAGCGCTCAGACCTACTCACTCTCAGACTCAGCCATATCCAGACTCAGACTCCCCGGCAAACTCACCCATACCCAGACTCCCTCACACTCAGATTCACTCACACTCAGACTTGCTCGCATTTTTACGACCCAGACCACACACGCGCACGCAAGTACACTCATTTAGATCCACTGGTATTCAAGCCCGTTCATGATCAGTTCCGCTCATACCCAGACCACTCACGCTCAGATCTACTCCTGCCCAAATGCATCATGCTCAGGCTCACAACCAGACCCACTCGTAAACATACTCAGGCTCACACCAAGACACACCCAGACTTTATCACTCCCACTTGTACCCACCCATACCACCCGCTCCTCTCATTTCAACTCGCTCATGACCGCTGCATACTATCAGCCAGCGTTGACTCCAAATAGGAAGACAGGGGGAGGACGAGACGAGGATGGGAGGAGGACGCAAGGATGACGGGAGCAGGACGGGAGGAGCAAAATTAAGCAAGCGCAAGCAAGCAAGCGGAGACAAGCAAGCGCAAGCGAGCAAGAACAAGCAAGCAAGAACCAGCGATCAAGTGCAAGCAAGCAGGGGCAAGCAAGAGCAAGCAAGCGTGAGCAAGCAAGCGAGAGCAAGCAAGCAAGTGCTATTGGAAAAAGAGGGGGAGTGCCATTGGAAAAAGGGGGGGGCATTGGAAAAAGGGGGGGGTCCTAAATATTATTTACTTATGATGAGCTGGGACTCCTATAGGGCAAGCCTATTTGGAGAAAAGAAGAGAAGGATATTTCACGTGGGCACCCCAAGGACGAGCCGCCAGTGAGCACTGCGCTTGCCCATTCGCGCCCAGATTGCTGGGACGTCTCGGGCGAGGTGCTTGTCTACCGCCTCCGAGCCATGTCTTTTGAGAGCCTCACGGTCGCAACGGCATAGCGGGCATGGCATCTGCCCCCCCCCCCCCCATGGGAGCTGCCGCCGGGTGGTATCACATTTGCCCGCTCGCCCGCAGACTGCGGGGATGTCTCGAGCGAGGCGCGTGTTTGGCACTTCCGAGTCCTGTCTTTTTGATAGCCCCATGATCACCGTGATGAAGTGGTGCTAGGAGACATGATGATTCAACAGTGTCGGCCTTAGAGAACCGAACCGCGACAACAACAGGAGCTTGACCCGTAGCACCCTCGCCCCCCCCCCCACCCCTTGGCGCAGACCAGTGCCACTACTCCGAAGGGTTCTGGTGCCTCCCCGCAGTCGAAGGGACTTGAGCTCGCGCGCGGGATCCCCACGCGCCTGGCTGCCCCAGTGAATCCCCATGATGATGACGATTAAGTGGGTCCGGGTGATTACGATGATGAGGGTAGCCCCCCCCTCCACGGAAGGCGTGCGTCGCACAGCCCCTGCTCTGGCCGGGGGGGGTGGCACCCCAGCCCGCGATGCAGCTTGGGCCCGTGCGACAGCGGGGAGCACCAGGCAACAAGGTGCCCCGCGGGGGCAGCGGCACCCCTTAGGCAAGCCTACGGGGCCATTACCCGCCCAGGACGCACCACGAGTTTACGCTTCCCCCTAGCTTGCGATGATGGTGATAATGATGATGATGATGATGATGATGATGATGATGATGATGATGATGATGATGATGATGATGATGATGATGATGATGATGATGATGGTGATGATGGTGATGACGATGCTGATGATGATACTCATGATGATGCTGATGATTATGATGCTGGTGATGACGATGGTTATGATGATGTCGGTGATGATGGTGATGATGACGATGATGATGATACTGCTGCTGATGATGCGGATGATGATGATGATGATGATGATGATGATGATGATGATGATGATGATGATGATGATGATGATGATGATGATGATGATGATGATGATGTTGGTGATTACGATGATGATGCTGATGATGATGATGTTGATGATGAGGGTTATGATGATGATGATGATGATGCTGATGATGATGATGATGATGATGATGATGATGATGATGGTGGTGGTGGTGGTGGTGGTGGTGGTGGTGATGATGATGATGATGATGATGATGGTGATGATACTACTGATACTGATACTGATACTGATACTGATACTGATACTGATACTGATGATACTGACACTGATGATGAGAAAGAGCGTGTTTTACCATTGCTGGCAGAAAACCGGTGGGGGGGCTGACTGGGGGTTTCCAACCCGTCCCCCCCCCCGCCGCTCGAAGACCGGGGGGGTCATTGGGGGTTCCAACCCCCCCTCCCCCCCCCCGGTCCATCATGAAAAGGGGGCGGGGGTTACTACCGGATCGAACCCCTCCCCCCCCCTCTTGGAAAACTGGGGGGGATTATTACCGGTTCGACCTTCCCCCTATCCCCCTTTGCCGCAATGACTTCCCCTCCTCTACCACTCGGATGGGGGACAGACTGGTGGGGACAGTGGTTGGGACTGGTCGGGATGGTGGTGCGGAGTGGGGACAATGGAAAAGTGTGACCGTAGTGGTGAGACAGTGGTGGGAACAGTGTGCCAGTGGTGGGGGCACTGGCGGGGACAGTGGGGACAGTGGTGGGGACTGTGGGGACAGTGGGACAATGGTGGGGACAATGGGGACAGTTGGACAGTGGTGGGGACGGTGGTGGTGGGGACAACAGTCGGACAGTGATGGGAACGGTGGTGGTGGGGACAGTGGTGAGAGCGTTGGTTAGGACGGTGGTGGGACAGTGGTACAGTGGGGAGAATGGTGGGGACAGTGGGGACAGTCGGACAGTGGTGGGGACAATGTAGACAGTGGAGCAGCACAGTGGGACAGCGGTGAGGACAGTGGGAAGATTGGGACAGTGGTGGGGACAGTGGGGACAGTGGGACAGTGGTGATGACAGTTGGGACAGTGGGGACAGTGGGACAGTGGTGGGGACAGTGGTGGGGACACTGGGGAAAGTGACGACGGTGGTACAGGGACACAGTGGTGGGGAACAGTGGGGACAGTGGTGGGGACGAGACAGTGGGGACAGTGGGACAGTGGGTGGGGACAGTGTGGGACAGTGGGGACAGTGGGGGTGGGGACGGTGGTGGTGGGGACAGGTGGTGGTGGGGAGTGGGGACAGTGGGGGGACAGTGGGACAGTGGGACAGTGGTTGGGGACGGTGGTGGTGGGGACAGTGGTGAGGGGACACTGGGACAGTGGTGGGGACAGAGGGACAGTGGTGGGGACGGTGGTGGCGGGGACAGTGGTGAGGGCGGTAGTGAGGACGGTGGTGGGACAATCGGACAGTGGTACAGTGGGGAGAGTGGTGGGGACAGTGGTGGGGACAGTGGGACAGTGGTGGGAACAGTGGGACAGCTCAGTGGGACAGCGGCGGTGACAATTGGGACAGTGGGACAGTGGTGGGGACAGTGGGGACAGAGGGACAGTGGTGGGGACAGTGGGGAGAGTGGGACCGCGGTGGGGACATTGGCGGGGACAGTGGGGACAGTGCGACACTGGTGGGGGCACTGGTGGGGACAGTGGGGACAGTGGTGG
>CAUYUJ010000880.1:132500-140000 GCA_963575745.1 Prorocentrum cordatum
TGCCGCGCCCCCCTCCCGGGAACCACGCACGACTGGTCGGGCTTGCTGCACCCCTCCCTCCTCCTCGTCTGCGCCTGTTCCGTGCGTGTGTTCCTCCTTCATCTTCGTCGTCGTCGTCGTCCTCTTCCTCCTCCTCCTCCTCCTCCTCCTCCTCCTCCTCCTCCGCTTCCTGCTCCTCTGACGAGGGCTAGCCCGAGGCGTGCTCGCTCGGCGACATTTGGCCGCGCTGCGCTGCCCATCGGCCGAGCCGGGCCGTCTTTCAGCAGCGCGCAGCGGCCAGAGATCACGCGCCCCTACCTGTCGTCTCACCTCCTCGTAGTCCTTCTCCTCCTCGTCGTCCTCCTCCTTCTCCTCCTCCTCCTCCGCCTCCTCCTCCTCCTCCTCCTCCTCCTCCAGGAACCGTTGCTGCCCAGCAGCAACATATGCGCTTCCCACCCGCCCTCCCACCTCACAAGTAGTACCCGAGTCTCAGCACGGGCAGGGACCGCCATCGATAATCACCGAGAAGAAATGCAAGCGCCAGCCAGGTGCCCGACGCCCGCGAGGTGCGCCGCGCGTGCCAGCGTCCCCCTTGTCATCCGTTTCAAATAACAATGGAATGCGATCGCGGGGCGCCCGCGCGTGGTCAAGATTTCGCCGCAAACTGCACACTGCGCTTTTGTTGCCCAGCAGGCAGTATGCCGCCCTCGCCACCCCGTCCCTGCCAAACGCATCAAGAAGCAATGCAAAGTTGTCGTGTGGTGCCGCGAAGTGGTTTTTTGCTTTATCTTTTGGCAAGGACGGTGTGTGTATGTGTGTTGTCGTGGTTCCAGGTTCAGGTGGGCGAGGTGGTGTACATCTAGTGTCCTTCGGCCCATCCCGCAAGCGTGCCTTGGTTGTGGATTAGAGGCTTCTTGGATGTTCGTTTGGATGTCGTGGGAGGCCTCTCGGGGGCCTCTTGGAGCCAGTTTTGAAGCCTCTTGGCCTCTTGGGGCCTCCTGGGGGGCCTCTTGGGGCGGAAGGCTCGAATTGTCGGTTCGTGCTCCCCCTCTTGGGCCCCTCTAGGGGCCGTCATGGGGCCCTCTTGGGCGATCGTGGGCACCTCTTGGGCAGTTTTGGGGCCCTCTTGGACCGTCTTGGGGCCCTCTTGGGCCGTCTTGGGGCGGTTTTGGGGGCATCTGTGGTCATCGTAAAGCGTCGGAAGCCCGACACCGCGAGAACGCGAAAAACATAGAAACGCACAAGGACCAATATTGATATTTGCCCCTTTGGGCCCTCTTAGGCGGTCCTCTTGGAGCGCTCTTGGGGCTTCTTTGGGGCCATCGTGGGGCCATCTTGGGCGTCTTGTAGCGCTCTTGGGCTGTCTTGGAGGCCTCTTGGGCCCCCTTGGGCGTTTTCTGGGCCCTCTTGGCCCGCCTTAGGGCACTCTGGCCCCTGGAAAAACCATGCGGTGCTGCCCAAGAGAGCGGGGGAACGCCCATGACATTTGAGAATTTGGGGCCCCAGCCTTTAGTGTACTATACTCCCAGAGTCGTGAGTACAGAGAACAGGTGACACATGAGGACCTGGAGACCACTCCACCTCGCACCTCGCGGCACGGTGGCGGATTGATACGGACCAGGGATCAAAACAAAACCTTCTCCGAAGGGAAAAGAGAAGATGGAAGAGGAAAAGCCCTAAACCACCTACGCCCTAAAGTTGATGGAAGTTCCGTCGACCTTCCGTCCAAATGAGCGACGCTGTCGTCGCAGCGTTGGCAGTACGCCTTTATCGACGGCATGGGTGTTCCCGCTGCAACGTGTGACACACGTAAGGGTCTCCAGGGAGTCTCCGTCCAACGGAACGGCGCTCTCGCCGCATCATTGGCCGCAGCCTTCCGTCGGCAGAAGTGTTGTTCCCGCTGCAGCGTACGCCGCATTTGAGGACTTTCATGCGGCTTCCGTCCAACAGACCGACGATCTCGCCGCGGCGCTGGCCGCAGCCTTGCAGCCGCATGTGGGTTGTATCACTCTATAGTTTAGCGGCTCTGGCGTTTCGTTGTTTCGCTGTGTATTGGCAACGGTTCGATGTGCGCATGTGTGTGTGTGTGTCGAGTACGTTTAACCTCCTTCCTCATCCGTCATCGCTCGCCCTCCCTCCTCCTCATCGTCCTCCCCTCCCCCCTCTGCCTCGTGCATGTCCTCCAAGCTCTTTGCTCCAAGGGGCCAAGCAAGGTCCCCTTCGATTATGTTGCCATTATGTTGCCCTTATGTTGTTCAAGATCTTTCCCGACACTGTGCTCTGCGAATAGAGATGGGCTCAACGCAATTCACAGGGATAGGAGGGAGGGGTAGGACGCCAGACATAGCGCGAGCGCGCCTAGCTTGCCCTCCCCCCTCTGCATTCTGCCCTCTGCCTCTCAGCCCCCCTTTGTCCTCAGGTAACGTCCGAGACCGCGAAGACGCTGGTCCAGCGCCGCCTGTGTTGGACAGCGCGCGGACAGAGGGCGGGGGGCTGCAGATGGGGAGCACTCGGCGGCAGTGGCAGCAGCGATGGCGGGCGGGAATCGGCGGCGGCGGCGGGCGGGAATGCCGGCATGTCGTGCCAGATGGAGAAGCGCGAGGAGTCGGCTCGGCTTCGAGGGGCGGCGGGGACCACGTCGGGCACCCGATGGCCTCACCACAACTGTGGAAACGAGACTCCGCTCTTGAGAGGCAAGCCTCGAGACAGCCGAGACACTCTTTTCGAGCTTGCTAGATGAACGAAGAGGAGGATGAAGGCTGACGAGGGGGCGGAATAGGGTCGAGGTAATCCAGAGGAGGGCGTGGATGAGGAGGAGGAGGAGGCAGAGGAGGAGGAGGAGGAGGAGGAGGAGGAGGAGGAGGAGGAGGGAGGAGGAGGAGGTGGAGTGGGCCGCCCGTTGTTTCCTCTCCTCACTTCCATTTCCCTCCACCTCCTCCTCTTCGTCCTACTTCCCCATATTCTAAGATGGGGTTCTTGTTATTACTCGGACGCCGCCGACTCCAGAGAGAACACACCTACTCATACACATACTTACTCATGCTCAGATCTACTCATACTCATACCTTCTCATGTTCTGACTTACTCAACACACAACATGCAGGCCTACTCATACTCAGACTTACTCATGCTGGGGCTCCTTCATACCCAGACTTACTCATACCCAGACTCGTTCCCAGACCTGCTCATACACAGACTTACTCATACTCAGACCTACACATACTCAGACCTTCTCCTAGTCTGAGTTACTCAACGCACGGACTGAGACCTACTCATACTCAGACCTAGTCATACTCAGTCTAGCAAGGGGGGCCGCCAGGGGTGTTTTCACGGGCCCGTTCGCGGCCAGTTTGTGGGGATGTCTCAGGCGGTTTGCTCGTTTTCATGCCCAACATCATTGGCTTTCAGAGCAGATTGTGAGGATGTGTCAGGCGGGGCGCTGGTTTCAGCACCCCTAAGGGGAGCCGCCAGGGGTGTTTTCATTGGCCCGTTCGCGGCCAGTTTGTGGGGATGTCTCAGGCGGTTTGCTTGTTTTCATGCCCAACATCCTTGGCTTTCAGAGCAGATTGTGAGGATGTGTCAGGCGGGGCGCTGGTTTCAGCACCCCTAAGGGGAGCCGCCAGGGGTGTTTTCATTGGCCCGTTCGCGGCCAGTTTGTGGGGATGTCTCAGGCGGTTTGCTTGTTTTCATGCCCAACATCCTTGGCTTTCAGAGCAGATTGTGAGGATGTGTCAGGCGGGGCGCTGGTTTCAGCACCCCTTAGGGGAGCCGCCAGGGGTGTTTTCACGGGCCCGTTCGCGGCCAGTTTGTGGGGATGTCTCAGGCGGTTTGCTTGTTTTCATGCCCAACATCCTTGGCTTTCAGAGCAGATTGTGACACGGGCCCGTTCGCGGCCATTGTGCGGGGATGTTTCAGGCGGTTTGCTAGTTTTCATGCTGCGAGGAAGGAGATGAGGCGTGCTGGTCCCTTGGGTCTTGCTCCGCCACGTACCCTCTGGGACGCACGGAGGAAGGAGTCGAGGCATGCTGGTCCCCTGGGTCGTGCTCCGGCAGGCACCCTCTGGGACGCACGGAGGAAGGAGCCGAGGCGGTCTGGTCCATTGGGTCGTGCTCCGGCACGTACCCTCTGGAACGCACGGAGGAAGGAGTCGAGGCGTGCTGCTCCCTTGGGTCGTGCTCCGGCACGTACCCTCTGGGACGCACGGAGGAAGGAGATGAGGGAGGATGTGTGCTGGTCCCGTGGGTCGTGCTCTGGCACGTACCCTCTGGAACGCACGGAGGAAGGAGTCGAGGCGTGCTGCTCCCTTGGGTCGTGCTCCGGCACGTACCCTCTGGGACGCACGGAGGAGACTGCAGGAATAGGAGGACCTGGAGCACATTTTCAAGCCATCTGAATGGGAAAACATGGGAAATGCAACCGGTTTTTGTTGATTCTGGATTTCCGGGATTTTTGGGCCCTGGGGCTCCTGTCGCTCGCATGCCTAGCACGGCGCCGCGGACGGGGGGAAGACAACGTGGTCTCCAAAGCGCTGGGCGCCTTTCCGCCGACATTCGGTAGGTCTTCCTGCGAATTGTTTTAGGAACGGCGCCAGGAGTGCAAATCAAGGCTCGACCACTGCGACGTCCTCGGGGGCAAGCGCTGCCGCTGTCAGCGCAGACGCGCGTTTTGCTCGGGCGCTCGACAGCCTTCTGGCATGGCTGGCTTCCGTGGGCGGAGCTTCGACTGCCAGAGCAAGTTGCGCAGCTCTGCGCACCTTCGCAGCAACGGAGTTGGGTCTGTCGCCCACGGAGACAGAGGCAGCCGTATCTCAATTGCTGGATGACGGCGCCTTTTACGAGACGATCGATAACCATGTCCAGGTGCTGGAAGGGCACGGTTCTTATTCCAGCGCGGCTGCGAGCGAAGGCGACGGCGTCAACGGGGCGCTGGGCGATGCGCGGGACATCGCGGAGGGGGCTGAGCAAGAGTCCGACATGGCACAGCTGGCAGATATGAGGTCACAGACGTAGTGATTCGCGTCGTGCCTCTGGCCCTTCGCCCCGATGCCAAGTGCAGAAGGCTTCTTTTTGCGTTGCCTGCTAGGCCCGATGCCAAGTGCGGACGGCAAAAACCGAGGCGCAAACCGCGAGGGTGCCATTTGTAGCACTTGCTTTTTGCACGTCATGTACCTGCGACTTCTGTTTGCGTTGCCAGCTAGACCGATGCGAAGTGCGGACGGTTAAAGCTGAGGTGCAGGTCGCGAGGGGCCGTTTGAAACACTTGTCATTCGTACTCCCCCTGATGCTTCGGACGCGGCGCCGAAGGAATTCTTTGCCTTGACCAAAAAAAGATGCGCGGGCATATGCATGTCAATGAATGCGTGCGCGTGGTGGATGTGCAGCCGCGCTGCGCGCGCGTGTGCTCGCTGCTCACATGGGCGCGCTCTTGGAGCAAACAACTATCAAGGACAAGTGCTCGCCGTGGCACTATCTTACAACATGATATGCACATATGGCCTTGTGTGGCTAAGCGCTCGTCTTACATATCCCATTGCCAACTATCCTAAAACATATGCGCATTACCACTGGCTGAGGAGGGTGCGGTTTGGCAGCTGAGGAGGGGAATGAATGGGAGGCTCATATTCAATCATAATCAGAACTCTGACTCATACGCATTCGCTCGCATTCGGATTCATTCGTCTTCGTCGGCCCTGTCGCCCACGTGGGCGCGCTATTATAGTCGAGCGCTCATGAACAGACGCCCACTATGGCATGACATAAAACATGATATGCACAGATGGGAAGCTCCACGCAGTGAGTATTTTTTCTGTCCTGTCCGCACGGTGTCCACGCCTGGCGTCAAGAGAGAAGGGCTCAGGGGCACAGGCGGTGCCGCCGCAGTTCGTGGGCCGCCTGGCCCGCTCGATGGGCCCCCCTGTGTGCTGCTTGTGGGCTGCCGTGGAGAATCTTGGAAGCTCTGGCGTGCTGCCTCGGGCTATTCCGCTGGGCCTCTCGGGACCGTCTTCGGGCTCTTTTTGAGCACGCCCGAAGCCATCTTCGGGTGGAAAGCCGTGAAAGCCAACGCATTTGTGATGGGGGGGGCATCATTTTCGATGGTGCTGTCCGTATAAAGCGCATCCGCGGCGCTCCTGGGGCCTCCCCCTGCACCTGTTGCCGACATCTGGGGGCCCTCGGGGACATCTCGCGGTGACCTGGAGGCCACTCAGGCTATCCGGGCCGCGCTCAGTGGCCTTCCCTTGTCGAGTGTCCAAGGGCCTTCCGCACCTCCAGTGCCCCAGCCCCTCGCGCCTTCACTCGTGCACGCATAGCTGGAGCTGTAGGGGAGGCATCTTGCGCACCAGTGGCCCCGGAGAGCCGGTGCGTTTGTGTCCTCTGGGGCGGCCACACGCGGGCGGCTTCGAAAGCTGGTCAGGATGTCACCTCTGATGGGTTTGGGATCCGACTTTGACTTGGCCAAAGCAGAATCATCTTTTGGCGGCGCGGGAGAATCAGCAGGAACCCATTCGGACAGCCCAAGCGAGCGGAGCAAGCGGTGGAATATACCCGAGCGATTGTCGCACAGGTCCTTGACCGCGACGCCTTCAACATGCTGCTGGGCCCCCTGTCGGAGCGCAGGGAAATAGCGGGATGATGATGATGACGATGATGATCATTATGACGATGGTGATGGTTATGATGATGAAGATGGTGTTGATGATGATGCTGATGCTGCTGCTGGTGCTTATGATGCTCATGACAATGATGATGATTCTGATGATGATGCTGTTGATGGTGATGATGATGCTGCTGGTGCTGCTGCTGATGATGATGATGATGATGATGATGCTGGTGGTGCTGCTGCTGGTGCTGATGATGATGCCCATGACAATGATGATGATGATGCTGATGCTGCTGCTGGTGCTGCTGATGAATATCATGATGATAATGACGATGATGACGACGATGATGATGATGATGATGCTGAGGGTGAGGGCGAGGGTGTGGTTGAGGCTGATGAAGATGATGATGCCGATGATGGTGATGATGATGATGATGATGACGATGAGTGTGGTGGTGATGGTGATGCTGATGATGACGATGATGATCATGATGATTGTGATGTTGATTGCTGTGATGATGATGGCGTTGGTGGTGATGGTGATGGTGTTGATGCTGGTAATGGTGGTGATGATGATGACGACTGTGATGACGATGATGATGACGATGCTGACACTGATGATGATGATGATGATGATGATGATGATGATGATGATGATGATGATGACCATGATGGTGATGCTCATACGTGTGGTGCTGATTATGATGATGATCAGGCTGATGATGATGGTGCTGATGACGATGATGATGCTGTTGCTGATGATGATGCTGATGATGATGAGGATGATGCTGCTGCTGACGATGAGGCTCAGGATCGTGATGCTGATGCTGCTGCTGTGGTGAGGGTGAGGGTGAGGGTGAGGCTGATGCTGATGATGATGAGAATTATTACGGTGATTATGGTGATCGTGATGATGATGAGGAT